>VUQG01002143.1:0-18106 GCA_015106755.1 Etia nguti
GCCTCACACTAAAGAGAGGTCTGCCCCCCACACACAGAGTGGAGCTACAAGGAGCAGTGACATGGAAAAATACAAGCGCTGGCAAGTTGTTGGGCCCTGCAGCTCCCAACAATTACTGTGCGTAGCTTTAAATGTGATGATAGTTACTGCATACAATTAAATTTACATCCGCCTCTACAAGGAGATAAGCAACAACGAAGGGCTGGAGCCTCTGATCGACAGCCGATCTCCCTCTGTTCCCTGTTAAAACCTTAAAATCTACAATGACATACTGCCTGTGATCATGCCTCATTCTGATAAACGCTCAAGACGCGCCTCGGTGACGCGATCTGTCATACAGCATCATACCCGCGCTATTTTATCAACCTCCGTGTGTGTGTGTGTGTGTAGGCATTGTAGCCCTGCCGCGCCGTTTCACAGGTATATCTAAGTGAAAAGATGTTGATATATGATCAAATGGATGCGGCAGCAGTGGCAGCCTTCATCAGCTGAAAGCGCTAGATCACAGCATGGTTGGCAGCCAGTGGGAGCAGTCAGATGGAGGGTTAGAACAACTAGACAAACAGTTGGCACGGATAAATAGAACACAACTTAGGATCCGGCTTTCCACAAAATTTTGACAAACAAATGACAGCAACCTCACTCCTTAAAAAAAATATAATCTGCAAATGGAATAAGCCCCACTTTTTTTTCTCTCTCTCTCTCTCTCTCTCCACAGATGCAGGGTGGGACATTTGATAAACAACACATGGCTTGGGAATAGTAAAAGAGGAAAAGAAAAAAAGTGAAGCAATGGTCAAATGAATCTCTTGATACATAAAATCAGCAGGGCACCGCTTTTCACTTGCAAGAATTTGCTCTGCAGCTGAGGCGAAATGCAGGGAAAGTCCTTGTGACTTTGCCAAATACATTCTGAGCGTGAGTCACTGTTCTTTAGTAATCTCTTAGTCACTTGAGGTGCACACTTACATGCTCCAACGCCCCAAGGCAACAGATTTCAGGCAGGTCTGGACTGCCTACCCCCCTTTTTTCTCTCTCTTTTTTTTTTAAGTGTTTATAGTTTTTAACGGATGCGGCGCTTGGTGGAGGTATGCATTTGCTCTATTTTACGCCAGACAAGAGCAACAAAGCAGGCTCACAGAGGGAAGACACAAATCGTATCTGAGCCTTCCTTCTGTGCATAGCTGGAGCCCTTTTACAACAACCACCAAGCCACATGTAAACATATCAGAACCGGGTGGCTCTCTCGTGCATTTGAAAATGTCCCACTTTCTCAGAATAAAAAAAAACCTCCTCTGGTTAATAATTTGACCTAATCAGCTTCACATTATTAGTTGTAAACAGTTAGTAAATTAGAAAAATCAATAAACAAACACCAGCCTTTAGATGACTCCTACAGGTATCTGATACATCCCATAATAACAGCTTTTAACAAGCAAGTTTCAAGAAAAAAAATATGATCACCTAAATCAAATGAAGTCATATTAAAGCACTAGTTACACTCCCGTGCTAATCTTTTGTCCACCTCTGCCACGCGCAGCAAACACTCGCATAAATCTGTGTTTTTATTTTACGCACACTATGATTCGCCTTTTTAACCACAGCACTGTAACAGGTCTGCTGTTAACACTGCGGACGGATAGTGCAAACTTATGGGAGGGCGATAATTTCCTAACACCGTGCACAGTGAGCCACAAAGTTGCAGAAGGCAGTTCTGCTCGGTGCCGAGCTGCGCTGTCGGGTCCCACTCGATAAAGGAATTCCCGTGAAAATCACGGAGCGGCTCTATCCTGAGCACAAACTTCCACCCGACCCGCTCCACGACAATAACGTTAGCCCCTCGGTCTCCGCTGCTACGTGGACGAGCGTGAAATCTGTGCCGAGGGGCCGCCACCATAATAATAACGCCGGGGCTTTATGTTCCCAGCTAGTGGGCAGAGAGAGAAAGAGAGGGAGATCAGGCCGGAAAAAAAACCCCAAAAAAAACTGGCCTCATCTCCGTCTGCGCCAGACAACTAGCCTGGCCTGGGGAGACCGAGCGACGAGGCTTTCGGTCGCCTACCAAACACAAGCAAAAACACCGCGACGCTCCGTGCGGTCGTGTCGATTTTTTACTCACCTTGTCCGTGTATGACGACGTGCGGATGTTGTGCACACGAGGCCGGCCGGGTTGAATGTGGTGATTTAAGCGCGCCGGGTTCACGTCGTCTCGGTTTGCTGTCGGCCGTGATGTGGAAGCGGACAGAGCGGACTCGGCTGGGAGAAATCGGGAAATGTGAGAAAGACCCTCTCTTCTGCAGCTCTGTGCACAGGCAGTAGCCCATAACTGTCGTCAGGAGGCGCCAGCGCGGCGCATTTTTCCCCCCTCTGATATGCGCATGCATGCATGCAAGCTACAGAACTCCTCAAAGAAATCACTGTGCGATCTTATTCCTGCAGGAGATTACTGCGGGAGCGTCCCTGCTCGACAATGCGAAGATTATTTGTCTTCTTGTGCTTCCACGTTTGTCGAAAATTATTTTAAAATTGCACTTAAAAGTTTTAGATATGTTTTAGGCAAAGGGGTAGCTGAGGGAAAGCAATGCTGTGCGCAACAAGGAGCCAACATTTAGGTCATTTAACCGGTTTTGCATCAGTCTCTGTTTCCTTATAAGAATCACTTACACAGTGTTGAGTCATAGTGGCTTTATCACCGCATTACTACAGTTATCCTTTCACACTACAGTATTTTCATTATCTTGTGAAGGGTATGTCTAATAGAATATTTGTAATTGCAACCATATTCTTGGTGATGCTTAATAATACAAAACATTTCACAGCAAACATCAGTATCTTTGAATCATCTGCAATAAAACTGGTGACGACGGTCCAAAATAACCTAAATAACAACCAAATGTCTGTCATGTCATGTGCCACACAGATTCATACAGCACCAAGGCGATGATTTCTTGAAGCAGCTCTGTAACAAGAAGCATCTGAGATGCGGCAGCACACCTACACGTCCTCTGACCTTGTGACAATTGCGGTTGGCGATTTTAATTACAGGCCGGCTAAATCCGAGACAAAGCCGTCCTTCAAAACAACTTTGGCTCACGTGATCGAGGAGAAAGGGTCAGAAAACTCATTAGGACAAAAGGGCTGTGCCCAAAAGGTTTGCTTTGTTGTGCTATAGGGCAAGAGACTGCCTGTTCACCCCATTTGAAGGAAAACAACAGGAGAAGGCCAGTGGAAATTTCCATCTGCTCCCCTATTATGTAAATATGATTACTCAAACCCTCAATCATTAACAACTAGAGCCACCTATCTGATAGAATTCAACCAGTTTATACTTGAAATCCTAAATCTAAGTAAGAGATCAAAAGGAAAAGGACAACATGGGGATTTTCCATTTGGAGGTGGCCATAAAGAATCCCAGACGCTTCATCTTGACTTGCTGAAGGGCAGCTGCATGCTGCCAGTGGTCCAGACCGCCATCTAATCCCTGCCCTCTGACTCCACAACCTCGCTCTGACCTTAAATAAACATTAGGGACTTAGTTGCCATCTGTAATCTTCAACATCCTTTGGCCCACTAATTGGAGTTTCACACCGCAAAGACACCCTGACCTGAATCAGAGCAGGTGGATAGACAAACTATGTGTGTTTGTGTGTCGAGGACACAATTGGCTTACACAAGCTCTCACACATCAGCCAAGCAGTCTGTCTGTCTCCTGTTTTTCCCTGTCTCCGAAAATAGCACTTTGCAGCCTTTGTTTACAACAAATATCTCTGTATCAGCACCTCAGTTAAGCAAATAAAGCATTAAAGTCATTCTAAACCTCCCCACAGGTTGTAAGTGATATCATATTAGGTCACCGATTTTTTAAGACCCACTCAGAAACACCAGTTGCGTTTTATGTTTTTGAGGTAAATTATTATTATACACTGTCACAATTAACAGTTCATGTCATAGAGCCAAAGGGAAAAGCACACACCAAAAACACACTCAGGTTTACACCCAAGCTGCAGATGGACGATTCAGGGTTAGTATTTCTACAATACTCACAGTTATTCTCTGATATTTACGTTCCTATTTTATTTTATCGTAAACCTGATAGTTTCTTGAAATAGAGCGACATCCTTAGGTGAAACGTGGCTATCTGGCCCGCGGTGCATTATGGGCTTTTGTAGTCTCGCAGACTACACAAGATTCCCACATCCCGCTAAAATAAACACATCCTCAAACTGACTCCTGATAGAACACATCCTAATCTAGACTCAAACTTAAAAGTAAAAACAGTAGTCACTTTAAAAATGTGTCGCTTTTCGCCAAGTGTAGAGCGAGATCTGCAGGGTTGCCAGTTCTGAAGTTTTCCCGGAACTGGACTACAGTTAAAATGCTTCATATTACCCCCCGGCGGGTTGAGTAGAATTTATCGGTTAAGTAGACACATTTCGAAGGAACTTACATGTACATCAATAAATACAAACTCATTTTTGAAATGAAACAATTCATACATGAATATGTAGTTACATACATGTTTACAAATCCCAGCAAACCAGCAAATGTCATCCACATACAGGTACTCTCTGCCGACCGCCGCCTGTACCCCTACCAGCTTTGGCGGCTGTGGGCGCCAGTTTTGATTGGCTATTGGGGTGGTTTTTGACGCACAGACCTGGCAACCCTTTCCGGTTGATCCACAGTCTGCAAAATGGCGACTTCCCTAGGCTCCAACACTTACAACAGACAGAACTGGGAAGACGCGGTACGTTTTATCGGGGTTATATCTTACCGAGTGGTTCCAATGACTGAAGCGCATTATGTTAAGTTACATTTCATGAGTTAATATAATCGTGAAACACGCTAGCGTTTTACTAAACTATCCAGTTTTCTTGGTAGTTAGCCTTCCGCTAGCTAGCGTTAGCTAGTTGTAGAAGCGTGGCTGCTAGCTTCGTTAGCTCACCTGTGTACATCGTTGCTATCGATATTTTACGTTAGTTCATGAAACATACCTGTTTCCGCTGGATCCAGACAGAGCATATTATAGATTGTAGTAAAAACGATAGAGACCGAGCTCACAGCTATCATTGCTAACCCTAACCTAACTTCATAGGTGTAGTTAACTGGCTACACCTATGAAGGCCAGCACTAGCAGGCTAACGATGGTAGGCGGGTGAAAGTTTGCTTATATAAATGAATATAAGGAACCGAAAAAGCCACAAGATCCTGGGTGGCACCGCTCGCATAAGCAAAATGACACTGAAAGACCAAACCTTCTTGTTAGGCAGGTTTGACAGCGGTGTAGTGAAAATATTAGAGAAAATTTAGTCTATAAAAACAAAGTCTTTACATTGCTGGGCGCTATTTCAGTAGTGAGTGATTGTTATATAAGGTCACAAACAGGACAGTCCTTAGTTGCTTATAAAGAAAACAAAAAACGTGTTTGTGACCTACTTAAAAATTATTTACCCTATAAGGCAACACATCAGTTTCCCTTACTGAGCTATGACACCACAGGGCATTTATCCAATGTTAGTTTTGTTAAGACACTAGACTATAAACTTTGCAACCCTAGATTATGTAGATGACGCTTCAGCCATAAGATCTGCTTATATTTAGATGTTTGGCTGATGCTGTCTGGGAGACGGATTAGGGCAAGGCCGTTTTCAGCACCCAGCACTTGGACTGAAACAGCATCCTTTAACAGATGGCAAAATAGGTCCCATAGCGCTCCCTGTGTTCACTCTTACCTGTACGTGTGCCAAGGTGCTCACAGCAGAAGGTGAAGCAGAGATGGGGAGCCAAGTCGGTGCGTTGGATAACTTAATTCAAGGGGTTGTTGGATAAACAGAAGATTAAAGTGCTTGATTTTCACTGTTCTTCTTTCTCCTCAGGATTTTCCAATTTTGTGTCAGACATGTTTAGGAGAAAATCCTTACATTCGTATGGTGAGTGAGCACCCGGTGTCTTCGTAGCAAATTCAAGACTGTTTGCTTGTAGTGTTAGTACCAGCAAATGTGCAAGTCCAAATATGTTCATGCTTTGTTTTACAGACCAAGGAAAAATATGGGAAAGAATGCAAGGTATGTTGTTTTTTTCCCCCCTTTTTTTCTTTTGCATTAACTGTGTAAATTGTACATATGTAGCCCACAGTGTACAGGCCTGTTTGATGCATGTACAATGACAATAAAGGGCTATTCTATTCTAATGCATCATTCTCCGCCTATCAGATCTGTGCTCGGCCCTTTACTGTGTTCCGATGGTGTCCGGGAACACGTATGCGTTTCAAGAAGACAGAAGTCTGTCAGACCTGCAGTAAAATGAAAAATGTTTGTCAGACATGTCTGCTGGACCTGGAGTATGGTGAGTCTCTCGGATTGGCTCCTCTGGGTTTTGTCGCTGTGCAGATTTTACGAGCCCCTCGTCTGTGTAGTTCTGAGCGTAACCCTCCTGTCGTATCTTGTGTTTGACAGGTTTGCCTATCCAAGTCCGAGACACCGGACTCTCCGTTAAAGATGAGGTTCCTCGGTCAGATGTGAATAAAGAGTACTACACACAGAACATGGAGAGAGAGGTAAAAAAAAAAAAAAACCCTTTCTGATGACTGCAGAATGTTGTTTGGGTTTGTTTTGTTTTTTAAGTCGTAATGATGGAACAGTGATAACAGTATTTACTGGTCCAATGTTTATTTAAGCAAACATAGGAGAGAGAGAGATTTTCCATCCACCATGCCTCTTTTGACTTGTTTACAGATAGCCAATTCCGAGGGCACTCGGCCAGTGGGCCAGCTTGGTAAGGCTGCAAGTTCTAGTGATATGTTGCTGAAGCTGGCTCGGACCACTCCATATTACAAGAGGAACCGGCCGCACATCTGCTCCTTCTGGGTGAAGGGAGAGTGTAAGAGAGGGGAGGAATGTCCCTACAGGTGAGTGCCGTGATGCTAGTTTCCATGGAGCTGATTGTTTCTTTTAATATCAGCTCACATATATTAACTCATCACTATGGTTTAGTTAAAGTGTCATATATATATTTATTGTTTCTCGGTTTGGTTGCCCTCTTTACGCAGGCACGAGAAGCCCACAGATCCTGATGACCCTCTAGCAGACCAGAACATAAAGGATCGTTACTATGGCATCAATGACCCAGTGGCTGACAAGTTGCTAAAGCGGGCTTCAACTATGCCCCGACTGGACCCACCAGAGGATAAATCCATCACCACTCTCTACATCGGGGGGTTGGGAGACACTGTTACAGATGGAGACCTCAAGTAAGCATTTCTGCTTCATAATGACCTCTTTTACAGCTTGCTGTGATAATTTATTGTTATGCCTCGATGCCCGGGACAGCCGTGGCTGGAGGCATTGTGTTTTTGGCTGTCTGTTCATCCATCTGTTCCATTCCTATCTTATCTCTCTCATCTCTATTTAAATGTGGCACAAACAAAGATGAGCTGGTTAGAATAATACAAAATACAAATGTCTAATTATAGCAAAATGATCATAGCGTATGTATCTTTGTATGTTCCTTATCGCCTCCAACACAAGTGTACCAACCTTGATGAAACTTTGTATAAACATTACCAAGGGCACGTTGAGTGCTAACATTTATATGGCCTATACAAATATTTTATAAAAGTCCCACAATCGTATATTGTTGTACATTTGACAGTTCAACTGAGCGGTGCAGTGTCAGATTAGAATGTTGTCACAATATAATGTATCATAGCATTACACTGTAATGATCGTAGCATATGTACGTTTGTTCCCTCTCCGCGATGCATAGCGAGGGCGTTGGGCAGTAATATAAAATGCTGATGGGATGTTCTACAAGAGCAATTTGCTGACTGTTACTCAAAGAAATAGCTCAGGAAAAGAAGAAGAGATTGTGGTCATACGTCACGTTTGGTCAGATTCTAAATTAGTGACACTAATCTTTCGTTCCTGTCTAATAAACTCTTCTAAACCTTCCACTACATGTATTATTAGGCTAGACAGCTGTTGTCGCCAGCCAGAGCGTTACAACCACAAGCAGATATTCTTATTTCTACTTATTTTGTCAATTTTGCTGTGTTGCAATATTTTTATTTCACTATTTTGTGTATAATGATCTCTTATCTGTGTCATTGCAGGAGTCACTTCTACCAATTTGGTGAAATCCGAACTATTACCATAGTCCAAAGGCAGCAGTGCGCTTTCATCCAGTTTGCCACGCGGCAGTCGGCTGAAACAGCTGCTGAAAAGTCCTTCAACAAACTCATTATTAACGGACGAAGACTCACCGTCAAGTGGGGAAGGTAAGAATCCGATCAAAAGTTAAAGATTGTCCAGCTTTGTGAATGTCAAGAGCAACACCAGAAGGTACTGAATCCATTAAAGGGGGCTCATAACAATATGCATTGGAAACATCGTTTCGCAATCTGATTTACAAGCTTAGCTCTCATAAACCCCCATCACGGAGAGCCATTTAGGTGAAGATGTAAATTTTAAAAGTGATAATTTGCCATGTTTAAAGGTAAGACCCTGACGTAATGCTAGACTCAAAATGTAAATGGAAAAAGGAGTTGGATCAAATTATGCCAGGCAGGAGGCTTAAAATTTGTTTCTCCCGGATGGTGAATTTTGCAGTGTCATTAGTCTTTGTCTGACTTGTGCTGTGTGCCCATTTAGGTCCCAGGCAGCAAGAGGAAAGGAGGGAATCAAAGATGGTGTCAGTGAGATGGGTACCAGACTTGATCCTGTGCCTGGACTGCCAGGAGGTGAGTCTGGGAAAGTTTGGAGTGTGAGGATGTAAGTGCATTTGTGTGTCTGTGTGTGTGCATGCTTCAGGACTGGTGCTGTCTGAAAGTTTAAGAACATTTAGAGTTGGTCTTGCGCTGAGCATTTCTGGTAGATGTGTATGGGCAAGGTTTTGGCTGTGCTTGATTCACAGTTGAAAATGTTCCTTATTTATCGTATAGTGAGCCGTTCAGTTCATCATCTGTCCCAAACCAGTCATTTTAGCCTCTCTCCCCTGTCGGGGGGGCCTCACTGCTGGGGAATAGAGTCACTGCAGGGGGAAAAAAAGCTGAGTGAATGTGACTTTTGGAGTAAAACGAAGAGTCTGCCATTCCTTTTTTTCAGTGTTTCAAGGTAGTTGCACTCTAGAACACAAATAAGATTGTGTGCAGTCTCCACACAACCTTGGAGGAAGGTGCCACATCTGCAGATTTCATGTGAAATCAAGTGGAACGGACACTTCATCTGCTGTGACTGTGTATGTACTGCAGCTCAGGTTCAGCTGTCAGTCACAGAGAGCAGAGGAGAAAGAGGGCTGTCGCATGCCGTTTGATGTCTGCATCTAATTCTTATTTGTTGTTTTACAAACTCTCAATTAATATGAAATCTGTGCACGTAGAATTGGGCTAATGTGGCAAAATCAGACATAAAAAAAACATCTTGCTACTCTGTCGCTGTTTCCTGTTTAGCTTCTAAAACTTTGGTCTTCTTTTTACTAGCTCTGCCCCCACCGCCAGCTCTAGATGAAGAGCCTCCTGCCAACTACTTCAACCTTGACCCCAGCTCCTCTCCTGCTGTCATGAACATTGCATTACCCCCACCTCCAGGCATCAATCCACCTCCTCCAGGTAAAATTATGACTTATTAATGTGTATTTTTATAGTATAGTTTATGAAAATAAGATTTTAAAAAGCCATCAGTCTTGGTTTAGTCTCTTACATAGGTGTACACAGTTTGTAATTGTAGATACTTAGCATGTTTATTTCTTTTGCTCGCTTAGGCTTTGGCCCTCCGATGTTTCACCACATGGGTCCCATGGCCCCGCCTATGCCCCCTCCAATGAGCATGAGACCTCCAGGTCAAATCCACTACCCCTCTCAGGATCCTCAGCGCATGGGTGCCCATGCTGCACACGGCGCACGTCACGGCGATTAGCGGTCGGAGGGAAGTCGTGCTGTTATTAGATGTCGCTCTTCTCCTTGTGTTCTCCTAACCTGGTTAGGACACATTGCAAACTGGAGACGTGAGCTGGACACCGCATAGAAAACAGTTGGGTTTTTTTAAATACTCCACCTGCAGAGCAGTGAATGATGTGAACAAGCACCATCTGTGTCTGGAGAGACGACAACCAGGATCTTGCAAGTTGTCAAAAAGTAGCCAAAACGGCATCTGAACACAGGAGCTTAACATTTTAAAAGACTTTAAACACAAGAGCGCTGACCACACGGGTTTAAAAGCCTCCTGTGGTAGGAACCATTGTGTGTATATATAAAATGTTTTTCCTTAGGTTAAACTTGTATTTGTCACATTGTGTGTAGTATAACATGGAGTTAGATTCTAAGCAGACGCCTGTTAATTTCAGTTGACTTTTTTTATTTGACATCATCTGAGTATCCCACAGCATAATGACTTACTTTATTGTAAGGCTTTCTTTGAATATTGTTTTCATTTGTCATTAAAACGGCTAACTTTTTCCATCCGTTGTCTCTGTGTGCATTATTCATCACTACTTGGATAACAGCGTATGGCAGCTTCTGATTAATAGAGAAGATGTAAAGCTGCAGAGTGAAAGAAAAGGAGAGGGCAGGCAGATGTTGAGACATTGATGGGATCAGATACTGCTCGAGGTGACAAACAGGAACAATAGGTAGGACTGATCAGCCTGTGGCAGCATTGTCCTGGACATGACTGAGTGTGCAACGAACTTGGGAGTTCACCTCAGCTCATCAATCCACTCAGCAGTAGAAAACCACTTTGTATATCATGCGGGAGTACTTTTTTCTTCTTCTCCTCCCCTGCAGTGCTTTAGGATTAACAGAGGGTTCGTCTTTGTAGGAGGAGAGGAGCGAGCATAGGCCAGCGTTTCAGTCTTTAGCTTCTTTTAGTCTGTCAGCTTGTCTTCATAGTTCATTAGATTCAGGGCAGTAATCGGTTCCCCATCCCCTGGGTGCTCTGTTGAAGTTGGGGCGACGGCACATGCGGTCCAGAGCGATGCCAGGAAGTTGCTGGGATTCTACTGCCTCAAAGCTGATCACCGGGATCACCCGTTTGCTTGCCACAGTGCCCCCAAATGGCATTGGAGATCTGAGAAACAAAGAAGAGTCCTTACTGGTTAAGTAAACACTTTATGGTGGAACATGATTATCTAGAAGTGTTAGCTTACACTCCTTCCCATAAAGGGGTGTCTTTCACATGATACCTAATATGAATTTGGAAGTCCCTGCTCTCAACAGAAGGCTCTGTTAACGGTTAAAAAAAAAAAAACCTAACAGGCATTGGTGGTGAACTTGACCTCCTTGACTCACACTGCTGCTCTGACTGTTAGAGTTCAGATTTAATTAAGCCTTCATAATAACTGTAAGCGTGTATAAAGATCCTTCCACATTGGCTTCAGTTTCAAACTGGCTGTCAGAATTTATATTATCTGACAGCTTCAAGTGAGTAAAGCCAGTTTGTCTTTCATATATTCTCCGTTTGTCCGCCTGCCCAAGCGTAACCTTTGTCCTGCCCTCGCTTGTGTGATGCAATTCCTTGTGTGCCATGAGAAACGTGATTCTCTTTCGTGTGCTGGTTTGTCCTGTGGGGCCATTTAAAAGCTTGCAACCCCTCAGTAGATCGTTTTTCAAGAGCCTGTGTTCAAAATAGCCATCACAGATACGTCACTCCGAAGGAAGTGCAAGCCACACACTGGATTAATTTTCAAACCATGGAAACATGGAGCGGAGCCCAGGGGAAGATATGATAGTGATGATTAAGGTGGTGAGGTCATCTGTGGGACTATTTGAAGAACTGCGGGCTTCCAACAGACTAAAGTTAACCACTTTGTGATTTAGTTGGCGTGGAAGGGCAGATTTACCTGTTGAAGGACCTGTAGTTGGAAGGCTGTAGTCTTCGTGGGGGCTGGGGCAGCTGGGTATTGAGGGTGTTCAGGAGCTCCTCATTGTCTCCCAAAGCTTCCATCCATGGTGAGCAGTAGGATTTGGGGATTACCGTCGTGTTGAACTTCTCACGAGGAATTTCCTTCAGAGGTCCGGAATACCCTGACGTGAGCAAAAATGTAATATCAGCGGCTAAAAATAGCACACCGCTTTGGGCAAAGCGAAAAGTTTGACTTCAGTTTTGAGTGTGTGCTAAATTCTATGTAAATGGGCTGAACTAAAAAAAACTCAAAACCCACTAGATAAAAATCATAAAAGCGCTCCTTATTAAAGCAGACACAGATCTAATATGAATATGTTTGATATCACCCCTGTCAATAGGAAATAGGAACTACAGTAATTAGATCTCAGTGTGAATCCCTGATAATAAACAGTGCTTATCTCACTGTCAGTCAGAGTGTAAGCGGTGCCTTCTGTCGGGCCAAATACACAACAGCACTCGGCAAAGATGCTCACACTTAATTGCTTTCTACAAACTGCCAACTCTCCTGGCACCAATAACAATAAAACAAATCCATGTGCCCGATGCATTTCCAAAACAAAGGTGAGCACTTGCAAACCAGAGTGTGCTACAATGCCCATGCATTGCTCAAGCGTTTCCTCTATCCAGGCACTGGCATTGCAACGAGCAAGTCTCATGACTTGTGCTTTTGGCAGTCCTTGGCAATCCTTTCACTGTCGTGTATTACCTGGAGCCAGGACATCAGGGCTGCCCTTCTTTGCTACAGTCTTCTGAAGGTTCATGACCAGGCTATGCTTACCAGGGATGGAGAAAGCCTGGTTCTCTTTTCCTGCCTGCACCTCTTGGATGACTTGCTGGGTAGGAATGGGCTCTGCATGAACCTAGGAAAGATACTGGGTTAATTTACTTACTTTCCTAACAAAGTTCCTTGTTGTCATGTTGATATGGCAGTAATTCCTCATGATGTGAGTGACTGCACAAGGGCAAAGGAAATACTTTTTTTTCTATTAACCGTAACTGTTTGATTTATCCAGCACACCAAACTGTTATAAGAGAGCATACAAATGAGAAACAGTTTCCTAATCTCTCACTTTCTTACATTACTGGTGTTGGCAGCGCTCTCTACTGTGAATCTCTCAGCCCTCTTCTGTCTCTCCTGAAACATGCGAGAACCCCGATTAGAGAGAAGGTTGAGCTCCTCCATCATCACGTCTTTTGGAACGCTGATCTTCTTCCCCAGGTTCAGACCTTGTGCAAACATGATACACAAAGAGATCCTCACGTTTTAAAAACTGATTACATGTGGCATTTTTTAAGTTACAGGCCATACAACAGAAAATGATTTGCTTCAAGATTTTGTGCAGTGAGGCAGCGTGGATCTGACCCTCCATAAATACTTTTAGCTGCTGGTGCTAATTAATGATGGCAGCAACTTCCAGGCATTTAGAAGGAGAAGGGCAGTAACAACAGGCTATTAAGGACCTTTGGCAAATCATAAAGTCCCCTCTGGTCCTCTTATTTCTGTCAACATTAAACAGCTGAGAGGGACTTATATATAAAAGTAAAAGCATGGGAAGCCTCACTTAGTTGGTATCCTCAGAGCTTTTGCTCAGGGTCTCTTCTTGTGTGATATCCCGGCACTGTGGAGGGTCTCAAATAGCCTCAAGGTGATGTCAAGAGGTGTGTAATGTCTGTTGTGGTCCAAGGTTGCATGGGTAACCGGGCATATAAATAGGCTCTTTGGATGAAAGACTTGTGTAAGAGCGGCTCTCTTACTTGCGCATGATAAGTGTTCGGGGAGGTTTGGGCATGTGCCATCCTGGAGGAGCTGCCTTTGATCAGCTTGTGTAAAATTCAGTGGTGGGAGTCACATTTTGCTGAGTTTAGGAGACTTAGTTTCAAAGCGTAGCTGACGGCCAAAACTGGAAAACAAACAGTGCAAATGGGATGGTCCCCGTTGGAATGTGCAGAGAATTTCAACAGCACTTTGGCCCTCCTGGGATTTTGGTATACTACAGTTCACGTCTCTCCAGGCAGTGGGCTAGCATGTGCTGATGTTTGGCTCAGTTTAATCTGTTAGTCCCAGATATGCTATATGTCACACATGATATGGGCTCATATCCACACAAGTTATTTTATGGAATATAAGGAACTGTGATCCTGCATGAGGAAGTTAGGAGTAGAAGAGAAGTATGTGAGGGTGGTACAGGACGTGCATGAGGACAGTGAGAGAGTGGTGAAGTGTGTGGTAGGAGTGACAGAAGGGTTCAAGGTGGGAGTGGGATTACTTTCAGCCCCTCCTTGTTTGCAATGATTGATGGACAGACTGACAAATGAGATCAGACACAAGTTTTTGTGGACTATGATGTTTGCAGAAGACATTATGATCTGTAGTGAGAATAACAAACAGATGGGAGAGAGCCTGGAGACATGGAGGTATACTCTGGAGAGAAGAGGAATGAAAGTCAGCAGAAGCAAGACAGAATATTTTGTACACATATGTCAGTTCTATTTCCTGATGTCCTGACAAAGGCAGTAATAAAACAGAGCGTCTAAAATACACTTACCTCCCCCGACTTCCTTAGACAGACCCTTAGTCTGCAACATCCTCTGCTTAGTCATGTGATTCACGCCTGACTGCATCATCATTCACAGCTTCCTCTAAGGAACACATACATTTTCATAATTAGTATAAGGGCTAATATGTATAGTATTTTTTTCCATACAACATAAACACAGAATCTTTTTAACCCTAAATAATTTTTACTGCTTCTGATTTAGTGACATTTTATAATTATATATTTTCATATCACTGATGTTGATAAAACTTAGCTATTCCACCCCTCACCCAATGCAACCCAGTATCTAAAGAAAAAAGTTTGGATTCTGTGTAAAATGTAAGAAATACAGATTGCAAACAATTACAAAAGATCAAAACCCAATTTCTTAAACAAGAAACTGAAGATTAATCCATTCTGAATATGCTGAGTAGAGAATTATCTTGTGGTCAGATGAATTATAAACAGCTTCGTGCACAAATTCCCCACATCCTGTGGACTAAAAAAGAAAGGCACTATCCAGCTTAGAGCTGGAAAGCAGCTACCCACTATTTGCAGAGACTATCCATATTATGCAAATCTGGAGAGGCGTTATTGATGCTGATTGTTATACACAGGCACCGGAACAACATACAATTAGGTTCATAAATATTTGGACAATGACACAATACTTGTAGCTGTGTCTCTGTACACCACCGCAGTAGATTTGAAATCACACTGTCAAGATGTGATTGAAGAGAAAACTGTTAAACTTTAATTCAAGGGGTTCTATAAAAGTATTGCATTAACTTTCAAGGAATCACAGCCAATTTTATAAACAGTCCTCAGAAATAATTAGGCAAAGTAACATACATTTAAATATGAGGACTGTCTATTTTAAGAAAGTACCAATTGTACCGATTTGTCTACTTCTAAAATTTTTGCTGTCTCTTTGATAGATTTATTCAGATTTTTCAGCCCGATGAAGGCCTCCTTTTCCTACACTGACATCACTTTGGACCTGACAATAAAATCACAGTGACAAGCTGCTAAATGTAACTTCAACACTTGGAATAAGTTTCCGATCTTTAATGTTTAATTTGCCGTGGAATAACAACGGGGACAGGCCTCACCTGGCCAAGAACCTACTTGTAAATCAAAGTCCAATTACTTACGCTCCTCTGAAAATGCGGCACTGTGTTTAAAACGCCTGTGATTCCCAAAGAGTTCATGTATTTTTTTTAAACCCCTCAAATTAAAGCCTAAAGGCTACACTTCATTCACATGACTGTTTGATCATAAATCCACTGTGGTGGTGTGCAGAGGCAAAATTACAAAAAGGGAAGGTCTTAATTATTTTACCAAAACTAAACCATATTCATAAGATCGTGACTGTAAAGTTAAAGAGTCTGTGCTCTAAACTTGGATGCCTGCAGTCCGGGCCTGTCAGTCACTGAGAGCACCACGAAACCCAAATTGTGACAAGGGATACCGCAAACCGCTGAGCTGAAATCGTATATCAAGTGAGTACAAGAAAATAATAAACTTGGTCAATAAAGTCCTCCAACCCTTACAGGGTGTCGCTTGAAGCAGAAAAAAACAGTATAAAAAACAGTATTGGTTAAAACGAAGTTAAAAATGAACAAAATCATGTCAGTGTTTACATTTAATCTGTTGTCTTTGAACTAATTTCACACACATATAATCACTGATGATTTGCACTGCATCACCCGCTCTTTTTTTTAAAAAAAGGTGTCCTAACTTTCTTGGAAAAAAAGTTATATTCTGCGGATTTCTTTTTTTTTTTTGGTTCACACATACTCCAGTCATGGGTTATAACCTCATGGGTCTAAACAATACGGGCAGATAACTTCTTTAAAATGAAAATGAAAATAAAAATATTCACTTTGCTGTTCATTCATGCTTCTGTTAAACAGTCATTTATGAATCCAGTGTCTTATGTCACTCCTTATTTGGATCATACAAAGGTCTGCACTCCCCTTATTTTAGTCCTTACCTGCTTCTCTTGCTTCTCCTGCCTGCCTGTTTGCCGGCTGTTGGAGCTGGTTGGGGTGTTTGTGTGGTTTGTTCCTTTACTGTTGCTGGGATGCTTCCACCCTCCACTCTGACACTCCTCAGCACAGAGGGAGCAGTCTGTATAAAACTCATCCCAAGATGCCTCCAGTGCTTACCTCACTGAGTTTATTTTAGCAGATGGGTAAGAGGGTGAGGATGGATCGAGGGAGTATTTGAGGAGGAGGGGTGGCACTAGCGATTTAGGGAAAGGGACGAGCACAAAGATTTACATCCTGACCTCAAGCTTCTGTGATGATAAAAATTGGATCCCTTCAGCGTGTGTGTTTGATGACAGCAGCTGTCCAGACACTTGCGCACTAAGGCCAAGTACCCAGCCTCCCCTGTTGCAAACTTGGACACTAGAATGCAGTTTTGGAGAAAGAGCTTTAGGATTAATCTGAGGTTGTGACTCTGAATCTAGTTTGGTTGTTCTTTGAGTTTCTAAAGGTGGGAGACCTTTAACTGAGTTATTCAACTGTGTAAATGATCATAGTAAGCAACCATGCAATACTTTTACTATCTGGATTTAATTTATTTGTTGGTTTACCAACTGCAGAGAAACTCCAATAGCGACTTCTGCATAAATACTTTTTGCGTTGCACAATGCGTAATGACCTTTAACTTTATTTTTGGATGCCCTTTTTCAACTCAAGTTAATTTTATCATGCAGTTTTTCTTCCACCCACAAATTGATTCATTGAGCTCAGCAGGAGTCTGGAGGGGGGGAAAACCATTTTCTTTATCCCTGCTGAGATTGGATATCGATTTCGCACCTGCCCTGCTCCACAATACCACTATCTCCCAGTGGGAAGCCTCCCGGCCTCTGAAAGAAAATGTGAAGTCATCCCGAGTCACAGAAAATCAGCTGCAGACGAACAATAAAAGCTGAAGAGTTTCTGCCCATTAAAGGTTTATTTAAGAGTGTTTGTTTAGTGGAAAAAGCAATTTTTCTTTTTTTTTTAACCATGCAGGTTTAAACATTAAAAGAAAAACTAATTCCGCTTTTGTGTGGTGCAGTCACATGTAGGGAACAGTGAAAACATTTCATAACTCAAGTCTACTCTGAGGTAGATAAAAGAATAAATAAATAAAACACACACACATTCAGATTTTGCGCATTGATAATTTTATTGCAAACAAGAGGAAGACAAAATGAAGGCAGAAGTTTCTCAAATTGGTCTCATCTGTGTTCGAGAGGCTTCTTCCGCAGGGAGTTTATGTCACATCGAGAGGTGCACAGCCACCAGGCACTGACAGCTGACACAAGAACAAAAGAGTCCCATTCAGACTTAAGGGTTTGTGCAATTAGGGCGCCTTTAAAATCGTTTGCCCCGCTGGCCTTCAGATGAATCCTTATTGGCGGAGTGAAGAGCTGGAGAAAGCAAAAGCAGCAGTACAAGTACATGTCTTTTTATAGCTTCCCGCTAAAAGCTAAAAGCATTAATATTCAGCTTGCAGCGCTGAAAAAGTCATCATTCTGAACTTTTCTTATCGCTTGCAGGTGCCTTGGGGAGGACTGTTGCAAGTCAATCAGCTGGGGAGGTGTCTTGCTATATAGTGCTAGTCAGTCTGAGCTTCAATCCAGTGAGAAATAATGTATGGGCTTCTGTGTGAGAG
>VUQG01002143.1:25238-51781 GCA_015106755.1 Etia nguti
CTCATTTGCTTTATTGCCACAGTCATTATCTCTGATTCCTCGAGGCTCTTTCTGTCTCTGCGCCCAGGTTTTCCCACTGGTACCAGGGGAAGACAAGGATGATGTCAAGTATGTTCGCTCTCATCGTATGAAAATGGAGATTTCAGGACATTTTCTTGAGGACTCGGTATAGGAAAGCGGGATGGAGGAGATGACTGTTCATGAAGTGAGAGAAAAACTGTGGTGCAGGAATTTTTAAATTGCTGCATTAAATAAAAAGATTATTTTTTTTTGCTTTTCATATATACACAGTTGAATCAACCTTGCTGTTTTGTTATTAGCATGATTAAATGACCTCTTCCTTCCCTAGTCTCACTGTAGTGATGGTCTCCAGGACTCTTACCTTGATTGGGACTCGCATGGGTCAGAGGACAGAGACGACACTGTGGTTCCCGCTCCTCCAAAAGTGCCATGTGCTCAGTGTCATGAATCTTAAGATAGTAATGCAATCCAAGCTGAGACACAATAATCATATAAAATTCATATGTATGACTGTATATTAAGTGCTTTGTGTACAGCTAAGCAGAATATTACCCTATAAATGACCGATACTGAAGATCATCGTGTGCTGATGTCTGTACTCTGTAAAGCTCAGAATTACTGGTAACCTCATGTGGTGTTAAATTTTATATATGAAAATAATTCATTAAGCTCCAAAAATCCACAAATTGATTTTATTATTAGTGTTAATTTGCTTCACGACTGAACAGACAAGTCTCAGTTTCAGCAATTGCCACTGAAGCTCTGCAGTGTACCTGCTCCGTGTCTTTCAGCCAGACACAAGCTCAGTAATTTCCTGCACTCCTTGTTTTGCTGCATCCAAATGTGATATCTTGATTCACCCTTTAAACAACCTCTCCCCCCCCCACCCCATCCCTTCTCCTTTCTCTCTTTCATTTGTTAGAAACACACAGCAGTGGCACAATAAAATCACCTGTCACCTCAGTGAAAATAAAGCGCAATGGCTGCTGGGCTGTGAGCGGATGCATTTGTTATTGTTTTTCTTGTGATTCAGTGGCGGTGACATTCAGACTCACGTGCACATATATTATATATATTCAACAGATTTTAATTGGACACAATAGCTATGGATCTATGGCATTTAAGTGCATTTGGATTCGTCTTACCCAAACTTTCGTGAACTCCTACTAACGATACTGTTTTGGAATTATGCTTTCATTGCAAAATACGTCTTGAAAATATGGTTTTCCTGCTACTGCAGGCAATTCCCAAGGAAGCTAAATCATAACCACATGACAATTATCTTTGTTCAGCATCACAGTCACACAACATTCCCTACTGACTGGTTATCAGATGAACTGCACTTATATGTGGCGTCCTCACGATCTAGGCTGCATCCGTTAGCTGCATGTGAGTCTTTAAGAGACGAACCGATGGAGCAATGGAAGCAGAAGGCGTAGAAAAAGGCTGAAAGGAGCAGGACAAAGACCACGCAAAAAATGACCACAATCAGGAGGGTGGATCCTTCTATGTGAAAGCGCTCACGTGGCAGAAGTGCTGTGGTGGTCAGGATGCTGAAACCTGTCGGGCTCGCGTCAAAACTGGGCTGGGGAGTGAGTGTTGGGAAGGGTGGCTTCATGGAAGACAGGTAGGCGACTTCTGGCATGATGGATATGTTCCCTCAGTGGGTTTTGGAAGATTTTGTTGCTGCCTTAAACAAACAAACCAACCAACAGACAAACAAGCAACAAAAACAAAACATTCTAACTAATGTGAAATGAATCCAAGTGGAGTTTAAAAGCAAGATAAGTATATAGTATGATATGATAAACCAACCTGTTAGAACAACAACATTTAGCAATAAAAACATTTAATTTCAATCTCTATTAATGTAATAATGTTTTGTAAATTGTTAACCTTTTCAAATGTAAGCATCAGCTTTCTGCTTTGTATTTTTAAACTAGTAGGTTAATGAACTTTCTCTCAGACAGCCAAATGTAGAAAAGGTCTTTTGGTTCCTACCTGTAGTGTGTGGTTGCAGTGCTGTGGTCCAGTCTCTGTGCAGGATTCAGGGTTTCTCTTTGGGTAAGGCGAGCTTTGGAAAATGAAAGAAATGAAGGACGGGAGAGAAAGAGAGAGAGAAACGGCTATACTGAGAAAGAGCGGTGGCTGCTTCTGGACCACGGATAACAGGGATGGTTGCTATGGCAACACTTGCCAAGGGGCCACTTGCATGGGAGTGACATCATGTCTCTTTAAGATTAAAACACGTTTTATTGTATAGAAATGAGGAGATTTTGACATTTTAAACCATTTTTAAAATGAATCCAGGGGTAAAGCCACTAAATTGTTGCCCAATATGAATGAAATACGTAATTTATTTTGTTTTTACAGAAAGCAATAAAAGCATATGCTCAATCACACCTGACCTTTCAAACAGCAAACAGAATTAGAGGAATTAGAGAGGGTCGGATCACTTATGTGCTAATAGAGGACTCCCCGTCTGCCACGAGAGTGATCCGACCCTCTAATGCTGCCACCTGTGGGTGAAAGAAGCAGCACTGAAAAGTCCATTGCAGATCCTCATTTCTCCACCAAAGACTGTACATGAAAAGAGCTCAACGCCCTCCCAGCCCATGCGCTGTCTGGTCCCTTTCAGACTGCCATAAGGTTCTTTAGTACAACTTGTAATTGGTCCCACACACCCCTGCTGTGCTCCCTCAAAAGACATTGAATCCTAAAAATGTTTTAGGGCTTGCTCCAGTATTAGTCACCATGGAGATGACTCACTTAATCAGCCAATATCTAGGGTTTTGTTAACACTTACCAAGTAAACAAACATACATTTAATTTTTCAGAACTACTCAAAAATGTCGGACTGAAAAAAACAAAACAAAAAAAGGGCGGGGGGGGATATTAATTTGCATAATTTAATGCAGAGCAGAACACACGGAATAAAGCCTGCCAGCTGATGTGATTTTAGAGTGCTTTCAGATGGCTAATTACAGCTCCAAACAATAGAAACAAAAGATCCATTAAATCCAACTGCAGCAAAAGCAGGGCCAAAATGGCTGAATGGAGGACTTAGCTTACACCAAGGTCAGCGTAAAGGACAAATATGTGGAGAATGACCGCAGGGGTAACTGCTTGAGTACCAGGACAGATTAACTGATTCGGGAAGTACCCATTTTTTTACACATCTCAAGACAGAAGTTAAATACTAGACAAGACTATTTGCATTTCTGCTTGAACACCGTGCATTCACAGCTGGACGTGAGATGTGTCATATGACCAACCACCACCGTTAGAGCTGCTAGACAGGTCGCACACTAATGCAAAAGACCTGGAATTAACATAGAAAACATCTGAAGAAAAAGACTCCCTGCTGAAAATGTAGACAACCCCTCTCTGTGTAATTTCCTTCTCTCTTTTGTTCCGCTGTGCCTCGAAGATTTGATATCTTCTTCTGCCACGCAATGTGAGTGTGTAATTGTAAACCCTCTTCCCTCCAACTTCTCGCTTTTCAATGAGCCCCTCACTCACTGTACGGTGTAAGTGCTTGTCATCGTAGAGTGGAAATAAAAGCAAGATGACAGCTGAGCAGGGGCAGATCAGCTCGTTATTGTTCCTCTTGTCACTCAGGAGATGATTTACAGTCACATTTGTGTGTTTCTGTCACTGACAGCTATTATCTGACCCGTAAACGCGGCTGCCTTTATTGTCTGTGCATGCATGTATTCGTGCTTGGACAATCTGATTACTGATGGCTACATTTGATTTGAAAACAAGGAAACACAATGGCAGAAATGACTAATTGTTTTATTTGTCAAAAATCTCATGACACATACATTACACTCACACTGAGCTGGTGTTTGTGTAACTGACAGACCACTACATAACTACACACTCAGCTTTTCCTTCCCCCAAGAAAGCACACAGGTTGAAGAGAAGAGAATAAAAGGAGGAACAAAAATATATCTTTTAAGGATAGAAGAATGATCAATAAATGCCTAATTGACTTATTGGGGCTAAAATGTGTCTTTATATTGGCTAAATTTGAAAAATCTTCATAAAAATGTCACAAATTTAAAAAGCAAACTTGTTCTTTAAATCTGTAAGGGGAGCTGAATCTGTTATAAGTGAAGTCTGGAGATATTACATGAAATATATATATTTTTAAAATTCCCTTATGTGATGTCTGCACTGTTCCACTCCGGTCGGTGTTGTTTGGGATGATGGTTCACTTCTTCTTATTCACAATGTTGTTACAAATCCAGTTCATCCCATCCTATTGGAGAAATGAAGACAAAATAAAATTATCCAAACGATCCAAGCATGGAAAACAACACAAAACCATCAAATTAAGCACGTTAAAGACTTCACTGAAAGAAACAGGGTCTCTGTTTCAATTGATTGTGAGCACAGTGTATAAAGGAGGGACATGCAAAGCATTTGTTGCCAATTAGGTTCTATCTGAGGGAGAAATCAATAAATCAAAGTCAGGTCTGACCTGAACTCCCTCGCCAGATACAGCAGAGCAGGCCTGAATCTGCCACTCGCGGTCCCGGTATGTATGCAGGTTGAGCCCCTCAGCGATCTCGCTGGCCGGTGATGCTGTTGCCAGATCCTGCTTATTGGCAAAGATGAGCAACGGAACGCCTTTCAAATTCTCCTCGTCAGTCAGCTCGGACAGCTCCTGCGCATACACACACATAGGTGCAACTCTTGTTTCTATTTTGTGCATAATATGGTATCTGCAAGTGATCTTTTTAAAGGGTTTACACACTCACCAGCCCCGTCTCCTCAAAACGCTTCTTGTCCGCACTGTCAATAACATAAATCTGAAAGAAGAGACATGTTACAGTGTTATCATATCCACATTTACTGAAAGTTTACATTTTATTATCTGCAAGAAATCATTGTTAAAGAATACTAGGGAAGACTGTGGTCACATCATGTCCAAAACGTCCTTAAAAAAGTGTTTAATCTCTGCTTATATGTGGCATGGTGTCCCGAGGGTTAAAAAGATATTAAAATAACATAAAACTTCTGTACTTTACTGTGTTATTGGTTTAAAATGGCTTAAAGTCACCTACTCACCAACAAGTCTGTGTTTTCCAGGTACTTTTTCCAGAAGGGCCTGATCTTTCTTTGTCCTCCGATGTCCCAAACGTTAAGTTTCATTCCATGGGAGGCAACACTCTTTATGTTGAAGCCCTGAAGTAAAAACACAGCGCAAGAGTCACTGCCCTGCCTTCAATTTAAAATCTGTTTCCACCTGGAAAGGTAATTCATGAAGTGTCACTGTACTTGATCAGTGGTTACACTCAGCTGTTTATAAGGATATGGTCGCTGTTCATAACACAGCTCCTCTGTTTCAAGTTGTATAACAACTTTATCCCGAGGCCCATCGGAGGAGCAAATCTGAGGATAAGACTTGAAGGATCAAGGTAAGTGTATGTGTTCATGTGTCACGTCTGATTTAGCTTTGTGTTGACTATTGCCATACTGGACTGCATCCTCCCGCCCTGGTGTCTGATGAGCTTTCACACTTGTCCAGGACCGGACCTGGCAGTACATCAACTCAGTGTTGACTTGTCTCGGTAGAGTAATACAAGGTCATTAGATAATGACATTAGAGCTTAGATAATTACATCAGAGGGAGATGAGAGACAAAAAAAAAAAGAAGAGAGAGAGAAGCAGTCATAACACCAACCAGGATGTTCTCAGAAAATGTGTGGAGAGCATGCAAATCAACAAGGTCATGTGGGACTACAGTTTATCTCGCCATGAAGGGTTATTTAACAGTGTAACGGCGTGATCTGACAAATCCGGTTAAATCTTGTGTGGTGTGAATCCAATGATTTCATTTTACTGTGTGGGTCAGGAAAACAAGGGTCATCTGAGTCTCATTACTTTGAATGTGCTCTGATTTAGCAGATTTTACAAGGTTAGACACGATCCTCTCACCCGTTATGATGCTGGGCTACAGTATCATGAAAATACAAGCCATCTTCTAACATTTTGTATTTTTAATTATGACATTTTAATGAAAAAAGAGAAATCTGTTATTATAAAAAAATGTGTTTTTGAAAAAGTATTCAGAAGAGCTTTAATAGTAAACTGCTTAACAACAAAGTATTGATGGAAAACCGCTCACAGATGCACCTTTTTTCACTTGATACACACTTAATAATGAGCATCAACTGTTAATGTTAAAATTTAATTGATTAAAACATGAGATGAAAACACAATGATCACCATGTGTTCTAATGTTATAGAGTGGATGCACACGGCTTTTTAAACACATAACTGCCTCTCACCTGCGTCGGCGTGATAGTGTTCACATCCTCAGAGGCGAGGCTTTTCAGCAGGGTGGTCTTGCCAGCGTTGTCCAATCCTAGAAGCACTATCCTGACCTCCTGCTCCGTGGAGCCCTTCAGTTTCTCTATGACAGAGAGTAAGCCCTGTAGAGAGGCATGGGGCAGGAGGGGCAGGCAGAGCAGCAAAGAAACTGTCAAGGATCGACTCTTTTAGAACTTAATAATAAATAAATTGGAGTATAAAGCCACTGTGTATGTAAATGTGAGTAATTAATACAGTCACAGGCTCACGCCGGTTATTGAGAACTAAAGACAGTCTGAGAGTTCATCTTTAACCTGGGCCAATGAACTGTTTGGTAGTTTAAAAGAAAGTAATCCAGACCAAAGTCTAATGGCTTATTCCTTTTTCCCTTTTTCTTTTTTACCAAGTTTGTTAAAACTCGGCTCTGTAGTCTTTAAATAACCTTGCTGACAAACAGGAACCAAATGGCAACCGTCACATTATTTTGTCCCAGCCCTAACCTTTGGAGGTAAACAGAAAATACATCTTTACTTTTTGTCTTGGGTGCATTGTTTCTCTCATAAAAAAACAACACTATCCACATGATTACTACCCAAAAACAAAGTTACATGAATAGACAAAAATAGCTTTAGCCTCTCAAAGCAAAATCCCACTGACCTCTTTCTGATTTGAGGTCAAAGCTCTCCTCGTAGAGGCCTACTTATTTTTGTTCCCCAAATCTCAGTTTTTGAAAAGACTGTATTGCTACCACAGCCATCCTGTGAGGATCACTGTGTTGCTTTATTTAGAGAAGCACTGGTGTAGAAAAGAGCTCCATTCATATAGCTGTACATTGCTTAATGTGATTAGTCTGCAGGGTTGCACAACTGCAGACAGTGCACCAAGGCTGCCATATTGTTGACTACAGGCACCATAGCTTTCAACACTTGATTTGCATTTCTGGTTAACTGTACAATAAAAATTTTACTCCATTCATGAGTAAAATCTTAGTTACTGTTCTGTATTAACACAAGGAGTTCAGATAATCCATCGTGTCTGTGAGCTGCAAAGACACACAACACAACCGCAAAATACTTTATGTCTCATAGCCCACCGTTCAGGTCATAGCTACTTGTAAAAACTCTTTCTCTTTTTGGATGCAGACTCTTAAGGTTAACATTTGAGTTTGCAAGTCTTGCTGCTCCAGATCAGGTCACCTACCTTTTGAGCTTCTCCCATGTTGGTGTATTTCCTGTGGCGTGGCTGGAGGGCTACAGCTCCATTCTCCACTGAAGCTCACACACAGGTGTGTAAGCTGTCCAGTCACCCAGCTATCCAGGAAAGGGACCAGCAGCCTCTGTCTTTTTTCCCTTCCTTCTCAGTAAACCTGGGTGGGTTACGTGATGTGTGTATGTGATAGTAATGTCTACCTGGACGTGAACTGCTCCTCAATGTAACTGTAGAGTTACAAGAAGGAAGAGAGGCAGGGCGTATGGGACTGGGATTAAGAGGCCAGAATTAGCCCTAGTCATCCATGCAAAGGCAACCCCATCCCCCCCTCCGTCTCCACTTTGCAGTGGCTTTACCTGGATTATCCCTTAGCCACCTGTTATAGAAGGAAACTGAATAAACAGTCCTTCCTGACCCACTCATACATGCGAATAAATAAGTTTTTGCCATATGGCTGGGAGGGAAACCCCCCCCACAACACTGCTAATGCCAGACACTCTGGCAGCATAAAGACCGAGCTTAACACATAAACTTCAAATCACTGCATCATGCCAGTGAATCGAGGCACCTAACACTATTACTATGTTCATAAGTCAATCTTCAAATCCCGCATACATCCCTCTCATGGATAGGAGTAGATGGTATTACTGTCCCATATATCCATTACATGCAAGCCACTGTAAAGCTGAGTAGTGTGCACCCCTGTGAGTAGAGCATTCAGCAGGATTAGTGCGAGCATGCCGATCCTGTGTGTGGATTAAAACATTTCTAGGTTCTTTTTTTTTTTTTAAACTGTGCAAACTAACAGAAATGCAATGTTACATTGTGTAAATGTGTAACTTTAACTGATTATACACGCACACATGCGCTCAAAAACAGAGATTAAAGAGTATTTATTCAATTTTTGAGCATGCAAAAGTCTGATAGATAAATATATATTATATTGCATAAGATCAGAGTTTATTATATTATGATAGAATGTTTTCTTTTTAGGACCCTCTGGGTGTGATAGGATGTGGCCCACCAGCAGCCTGTCCAGCTTGTACTCCCTGTCTCATCCTCTCCATCCTCTCCCTGTGTTTAACTGCAGAGAGAGAGCATTCAAATCAGTCAAATGTGTCATTCTGAGTTCTGATGTGTAGATAGATTCAAGATCATCAACAATATTGCACAAACTTGTAGCTGGAGTCACCAGCCTGTTAGCTTAGCCTCACACAGTTACTTGTAATACAGTAAAACAGTCTGTTTTCACCCAGTTCATAATAATCATCAAAACTTGTTGTATTTTATTGATAGTTAAGACAGTTAAGTTAGTTAAAAATGGGAAAAATCTTTTTCTTTCTTTCTTTCTTTCTTTCTTAAAATGAGCTCTTACCATTGTCTCTTTTCAGCTTACACTTCATAATCAGTCCCATAATCAAAACAAGGGCCAAAGCTGCAATGCCACAGATGACCAAGATGATCACAGTGTTGTCTGGACAATGACACACACATAGACAAATACACAGGAAGTGAAGACACATGGTATCAAGGGCTGTTGATAGCATGCCATTATGCATATGTCTAAAATCATAACATATAACAGAAGTATACAGATGGATGGACTTACTGTTTACGGACAGCTTGTACGGTTTAGAAACACAACAGAAACAGGAGCTGTTCACTGAGCAGACGTATTCGTCAGGGGATGAAAGCGCATTTTTGATAAGAAGTGCGCTATTGTTTTCTCCTTGCTGTTCTTCTTCACTTTTCTTCCACTGAAATGTCACATTTGAATTTTTACATTTTACATTGCATGTTAGAGTGACGTCATCACCTTCGTTTGGGCTGGATGGCTGGCTGCTGATGGACACTTCATCTGATGGGCAGGGTAAACATGAAAAGAAAGGGAAGCAGCAGTAGATAACGTTAAGTAATTAGCGTGTGCTCTGTGTTTTAATCCACTGCTTCGGACAAAGGTACAAATATTACCTTCAGTGCATTGTTTAAATGTTGTTCCTAAAGAGAAAAAAAAACATGCAGAAGAATAAATACTGTCACATTCAGCATTATTTAAAAAAAAAAGTAATTTAAATGTAATCTATTTAACTTTCCTTACTCTTAAAGATTTAATTTTAGAGATACACAACGATCAAAGGAACACAAAAGTTATAAATATTTAATTTACATTTCATTTTAGTGTCAGACACAACCTTAGGCTAATATCACACCTCACTACCATTTGCAGTCTATTCAGGTTCACAGGATTTATTAAAAAATAAAAAATAAAACAAATAAAAACAAAGCGAGGACTAACCGTTGCACAAAGTGCTGTTTTCACATAGTACAGAAGTATCTACGGGAAAAACAGATGAAAAAAAAAAAAATAACATCAGGAACATTTTTCCAATGCATCTCATTTTGCATTTTATTGGCAGGCAATGTTCAGGCACATTAGCTGCCACATGACATTTCCAGATGTACAATTTTCCTTCCCCCCCAATCTGCCATAGTTTACCCTATGATGATACATTTTAAAAACTCGACAGTAACACAGGCAGTCGATACCAGCTACAATATCAGAATATAGAGTGAATTATTTAGTGCTAAACTGGCACATATACAAAAAGAGAACAAGAAAATATAGACATATATACATAAATGTAGGTGACTGCTTACCTGTGAGGAGATAACCAAGCAGAAGATAAATGATAACCATTCTCTACTAGAACAGATTGGGTTCACAACCGTTAAGAACAGTCTGAGAAATTAATATCATTATTATCTAAAAAAAAAGAGAAAAAAAGAGAGCATATAGAAAAATAGGAAAAACAAGTTTCATGTACACAAACCATTAAATATATTTTTAAAGTTAAACCTAGAGTATGTACTGCTCTTACCTGGATTGCCTCTGACACAAAGACCAGAGTGATGACCCACTCTGCTTTGCTTAACCGAATAGTCTTTGCATCAAAACTGATTCTAAACACTGATAGCAATGCAAATAAATTCATCCCTGGAATATTATAGCATGAACAAAGCAGCTGTTTGTTGTAAAGGTGGACGTGACGACAACGATGACGGTAAAGCTGCTGCTGCTGCTGCTGCTTTCATGTAACGTTAAGTGACTTTTAGGTCAAAATGATGAGATTTCTTCCGCTGTGATCAAAACACCCAAACATAAGGGCACATGCTGAGAGATGGAGCTGTGCTCTAATATAGCCTGTTATCAGGCAAACATTGGTTTACTTAGGGAAACTACCCTCTGCCTCTGTGCATACAGTTTATTATGACACATACTAAGATACTAAGAATTTGTAAGATTAAAGTCCAAAATGACTTAGTTTTAAAGGCGCCTCAAAAATACATTACCGCCTTTTACTGAAATCATGCATGACTTTACACACAGTAACTTATTCAAACAGTGGCCACTAGAGAGTGCTGCTGATCAGAAAATCGTATTATTTTTTTTTCCGAAGGGCTCCCGTGCAGGTTAATGGTAGACATGAACTTATTCTAACATGCCAAAACATATTACACACTGCTTAAGCTAAAGGCTTATAAGCACATTCAGAGTCTGAATTTAATGAAACCTCTGTGTGTTTTGGAAAATACCCGCATACAAACCCACACACACACACACACACGCTGGACATGCAAACTCCACACAGAAATAGAAAAACCGCTTTTGCATTCAATTTGTCTCTGGGTCACCTTAACCAAAGTGACCAGATGGGAAATAAGATGAACATGGTTGAGTAATGTGGCCCGTTGCTGTTTACATTCAATTTGTTTAGTCAGCTTAGCATTAGCCAAAAATTTCCCTTACTGTGACCAGTCTCGATAGAGATACCCAAGCAAAACTCACCAAACACGACAATAGAAAACAACAGCTCAGGGAATGATGACACAAGGCTGCAATTTTGCTATTTCATTTGCCTTCAAGCTCTTTATAGTTGCTGACAACAAATTACAATGAAACGGATTAAGCCACTCTCTAATTTTCTTGGCCTTGTACCAACCGATTAAAGAGAAAACTGACTTGTTAAAATGAAGCGATGTAGGAGAGTGTGAGCAAACTGGTATTTTCCCAGATGTGCTCAGGCTGCTGTTTGTGCAAAGTGAGCCCATTCTACTTGGACCTCAACAACCTTTCAAAGCAAATAGCTTTGGAAATAGTTTTAAATGAATTTAAACTGTTTTTGAGGCAAATATCAGCCTGCAGTCTGTGCTCATTAAAGCACTTAAGCAGCTCTAGTTAAAGTCATAACTTTCTGTTTTTGAGTGTAAATTCAGGAAGTGTTCCAAACTAACACGGGCCTTTGTTTCCTCTGCTTATAAATTGCATAGTGAGACCACTTGGGTTCAGAAATGTGTATGTTTCCTTTCAGTTTTAATTCTTCCACTAGTCTCACTTAATACTCTATTGAAGTTGATCCTTTACTTTTTATATACCACATATTCACTTAACATGCTTAACGTGATCAAGCTACTGTATAATCCTCAACATTAACATGGAACTTCGCGAAAATTAGGTATGTGTCACACATGCGACTTAAAAAGGAGTATCTATATCTAACACTGGCTGCCTAATGATTCATACACTGACGGCCTACGACATCCTGTAGTATTTCACAAAAATGCCTTGTGGGACCAGGAGGTGCCAAATGCATGAAATATGCATGAAATGCTAGTGCTAGTTACAGTAGCATGTTTCTTTTGGTAAGAATATTGTCTCTTTTAATAAATAGCATATATGCTAGCATGTTGAGTTGTTTTTCGATAAACCACTTTTATGAGTTGTGCAAAACTCTTATGTGGAGAGGTTTTTTTATTGTAAAATTTAATGTGTTAATTTAACAGCACTGCCAAAACATTACAACTCAAAAGAAAGAGCACAGCTCAATCTAAGTTGTTTTGAACCTAGCTTACTTTGCAAATTAAGAATGCTTACTATTATCTATTACAGCTAAGTACTATTAGCTAAGTACTAATAATTAGTATAGCTAATATAATAGCTACGGTAATATAAACTCCAAGCAACCTGCCAAAAAACTATCCCGGGGTAGAGGGCCGTTGATTGTCCAGGCCTGCTTGTGCGCATGTCAGGACTTAATTAGTTGTGAAGTAGCACCTTGCTGGATGCTATTTACGCTCTGTTCTGCTCTGTGTTTTCTAGTATCGTGAACCATGGTTACTTTCGGCGGAGTGTATAACAGGTTTTCTCGCCTGGCAAAAGTTGCAGCCCAAAAGCAGCAACGGAAATATAACAAACTGTGCGCCATAGCCAGCAGCATCTTGGCCAACAACAAGAAGGTACGCCACACACAATGAGAGCTCTCGGTGTGTGCGTGACTATGTAGTTTTAGCTTGAGCGTTATCTTGAGTCAATTGTTTGCAAATAGCGAGAGATTTTTATCTCTTATCATTTCATTTTAATCTGCGCAAAGCCTCATGTAACGAGTTTTGCTTTCAGATGATGCAGAAAAGTGTTAAATGATACCCTATAGCAAAATTGGACTTTTAGCAAAGAAAGGCTTCTTTCACTTGGCCCGTTTGAAGGCTAAGACTTGAAATTTGTGTGCTTCCAGGCCTCACTGAGTTAAAAGTAAAACCGACAGGTTCTGAAACTAAAGTAAAGTCTAACACACTAAATCTGTAAAATTGTCATGTTTATTTAGAAAGGTAGAAAGCCAAAATAACCAAGCGTTTTATTGACTGCGCATAAAAAAAGCAGAATGACAGTCTGGCTCGCCTGTGTACCCACATCACAGTGTTTCTCAAGATGTAGGCTGAGAGCAGTTTGATCATAGTAACCATACTTCCTCTTTTGTGGCTTGTTGCTATGGTAAGACTTCCCTTCCAGGCAGGAAGTGACAGGAAGACCCAAGTGATGAGTTTTGTGTGTGAGTGTGTAAGGAGTGTGCATCAAGTTTGGGTGGAGCACTCTGCTGCGTCCCCTGACAGTGTGCACATCGTAGGACTTCAGCTCCGAAAGTGGTGTCTGGGCCACCATGGCGAAGAACAGCAATTCTTTAGAGATCCCTGTTGGCCACATGGTGAGTTGGCACCATTCTTGTTCGGTCTGATTAGGTTCTGTGGCTGTCCTGTTGATCCAGTAGTTCTTCGATATGCTTGTTACGTATACGATAGGAGGCTTTGACAGGCCTTCCACAGTGAGTATTCAAGGCATTTTAGTGTCGAGTGTGTTGACTACCTCTTCGTGTAGCTGTGCAGCCACTCTAAATCTCCCTGTATGCTGTTTTGGTCTGCTTTTTAACGACGCTGTTACTATTAAGCTGACTTCCAATCCAGAGTATCAAGAGTGCGGTTTGAGCAGTTGTCTCGTGCTGGCTTGTGTTTTGCCTCCAGTCCTTGATAGTGCCAGAATCAGCCTGTGTGGCTACACTTGGTTGCTACTGAGAACAGGCTGGGCCATTCTGAGCCAGAAAGAGAAACTGAGCCATGCCTGTTGTCCAATCTGTCATGTGTAGGCTGAGTTGGCTTCAGTGTACTCGGTGTGAGACCATTACATTTCTTGAAATGGTTCAGTTCTGCCAAAAAAAGGTGTGAAAATGTGTCAACGGATATTAAGTCACAAGTGCAGGATGTTGCCGTAGTCTTAAAAAAGGGGCTTTCTGTGGCTTGCGTTTGATGCCTGCAGTTTGATATCGCTCCTTTAATAGATTTTTCAGAGAATTAAAAGTGCAGTTTACGAGAATGCAAGGTTTACAACTAAGACAATGATGAATCATTTGTTTTCATCAGTGTTTAGAAAATGTACTATTGTCTATCAAGGCAGTATTTGCATAGCAGAGCAAATAACTGAAGAGTTGGAGTCACAGAGACTCACACCTGCAGAAACAGACAGCCCATTTCAACCATATATGGTCAAAATGTAACAATAGACAGGAGATGTTGTCAAGACCAGTTATTTTTGGTTACAACGACACACTGCTTAGAGCTTATATATAGCAAATGAAAGCTTGTAGCAAATGTCAAGCATAAAAGGAAAAAGTGAAACATTAGGAAAAAGAAAAGGCAAATTTTCTATTGTATCGACCACATGAGGAGCTCTAGAAGCGAAACCCATCGATTCTGTTTCAGGAATTGAACAAACTGACTCTTGATTAGTGGATGATTTGCTCCTCTTCCTCAGCCCGTGTCTGAATTTCACTTTAACTATCTGTTACAATGTAGAACAGCGGTCCCCAACCCCCGGTCCGTGAGTCGTTTGGTACCGGGCCACGAGAATTGAGGCTCGGGTGTGAAATTTATGGTTTTCAGGGATTTTATCATTATTTTTCTAATCGTTTTTATAGTTATCTCGGTTTCCCTGGGTCTTTTCCTGTGTTATGAATAAATCTTTTCATTTTTTTGGTACCGGTTTTATTTTGTTATATTTATCCGCGACACCTTAAAGGCCGGTCCATGAAAATATTGTTGGACATAAACCAGTCCGTGGTGCAAAAAAGGTTAGGGACCAGTAATGTAGAAGACCAGTTTGGTTTGTGTTGCGCTAATGTAGCTGGGTCACCTTGCAAATTGGCTTGCAGGACTTCCTAATCAGATCTGGTTTTAGGCCCTCAGTTTTAGCATGACAGATATAACTTTATGTAGGTATCTATATCCGGTTATATGGATAATAAGTAAGTGCCTCCATGACTTAAAAAGCTAGAATATCAAGTACAGATCAGGTCACAAAAGTAATAGTCAACACAGAATGAAAATGAAAGTAATCTATTCATAAAAAGTTAAATGCTCTACTTTAAAACAAAGTGGAAGTAACAGTTATTGTGCAGGTTTGTGAAGATATTTGCTATTTTCTGTAATGTAAAGGATTCAGTTACATTAGTAGTATCGGTTAAAAACAGAGTGTACTGTTGCTTAATCTTGCATTGACTAAAATGACACTCGCAGCGATCAGTTATGACAATGGTACTTTATTTATAAGACGTATACCCCCCCACACACTCTGGGCAAGTTACTACTACACAGACATGTAGACACACACACATTCACACCTTTGGGCAATTTTAGAATCAGAGCCCACACGTCTTTGAACTGTGGGAGGAAACCAGAGCATGAAGAGGAAACCTTGACAAAGCTCATAAATGTATCCATCGACGGTCCCCTATGAATTAAAACCAAAAATTCTGCAGTGAGCTAATTTGCTCCTGTTTAAACAATATTTCCATAAGCTGAAGCTTTTCTCTGTATACATCAGATCAGTACCTGGGTGACATGAAAACATGTTTGGGATGACAGCTTGTAGGTTACAGGTGTTTAACTAGTCTTCAGATTTCATTTAGTTTCTGTAAAAATGTGTCGGTTGAAACGAACATTTACAAGATGTGCATTTTGTGTGCTCTGAAAGCTGAATGAGGGTTATTGTCACCAGTTTTGCAACCACTTCCTGTAAAAACAGCCTTGGCTGATTGCGCTACAGAGTTACAGGTTGGAAAAAAAACAAGAAGAGAAAAATAATGTGCAGCTGCTGTTCGTGTTTCCCTTCCTAAAGGCTTTCATCATAGTGCTGTATAGCTGTTGCAGTAATATTGAGCAGTAGTGAGAATCTCCACAATCCTGTGTAAATAGGGCCAAAGTAAACTTTCTTCTCTTTCATTTTGACTGTGCAGCCTGAAGAAAATATACTCGGTATAAATTTGAATAATATTATCAGTATTATACAGACAATAACGAAGAGTATTCAGTATTAGGCTTTTTCTTAGTTTTAGTTTTAAGTGTTGAAGTAAAGTTCCTTGACAGATTACTCTCTCTGTTCACAGAGCCAGGCAGTGTCAGATGGAGGTAAGCATGAGCAGCCAACCTGCATGCTGCTAATCCTGTACATGTCTCAGTTCTACAACGTGAACATGTCTGTGCATGAAAATATCTGATTCAGTCTCACTCTTGGTCATGCTTTTCTGTGCTGATAAATGGGTGTGTTTATGCCTGGATATGCTTTAGATTTGAACATGTCCGCACGCGGCTGTGGCGGCAGCAGCACCAGCCTTCCTGGGACTCCAGCCGGAGAGCACGGCCCAGCCAACAGTGTCATGAGCTGGGCCGTGTCATTTGAGAAACTGCTTGAGGACCCTTTTGGGGTCCGTTACTTTACGGTGAGGCAAACTAATGTTGAAATTTTTGACAAGTTCAGGCAGAGTTCAAGTGCTGATGATTACGAATGATTACCCTCTACATGTTCATACTTTGTGTGTTTGTCTGCAGGACTTCTTAAAGTCTGAGGTGAGCGCGGAAAACATTTTATTCTGGCAGGCTTGTGAAAAGTTCAAGAAGATTCCGGCCACTTCCTTGGATGAGGTAAAAACTCTCTCTAAACTATTGTGTTCTTTTATTTATTTATTTTTTTTAATGAATACTTTAATGTAGTAGTTCTTGTACTGTGGAACACAGAACTACTGGAGGACCAGATGTAAAGTATGGAGTAAAGTAAATATGATTCTTGAAGGGAAAATAAACAAGAGTTTGATCATGCAGTTGTGATGGCCTTCAGCTTGGATCATATTTGTGATGGGTGTGGAGTGTGAATTTTCCTGGCTAGGAAAAATTTTTGTGAACCACTGCCCTGATGGCACACATTTGTTAAAACATATGTTATGTTAGGGCTGTTCGATATAACGATATATTACGCTATCGTTTGTTTCGTGGTGTTGCAAAATAAACGGTTTACGGCAATATTTTTTTCATCGTTTTGATGGTCACTGTAGTGGCTATATTAATTTCTTAAAGTTCTCTCTTTCTCTTATATTTAATATAACCACTACGGACGGACAAGCAACTGTTTTTATGTGTTGTCCTTAGCAACAACGATGGTAAAACCATCGCGTGGCTCTGCCGTCCGCTTGTTTATTTTCCACATAAACCTTTCACAATAAAGCTCAAGATCCTGTTGAGACTTTTCCAAATAAACTGAATCACGTGGAAGAGGATGCAGCATGTTTATGGATGAGGAGCAAAAATGAGCCGTCAGGTGCTAAAAAAATAAACCTTAGACTCAAACGTTAGAACAGGCTTTTCCCCACAGCACGCCGTGTAATAAATACTGACAAAGAAAATGGCGGCCGTTACAACTTAAAAATGTATAGTTTCATGCATCGGTTAAAACATTTGACTCCAGGTACACAACGCCCAGCTGAAAACGCATCACGCAAGTCGAGGTGCCCGAGATTCACAGAATTTGCAGAAAATGTTAAATTTTTGTGATTTATATCGTTGTCGGGACGATAGATGTCTTATATCGGGATATGAGATTTTGGTCATATCGCACAGCCCTATGTTATGTAGAAAAGAAGTGGGCTGTTTAGTGGGAATAGGGTTGCCTTGTTGCTGTAACTGTAGGTGTCTGCAGCAATCATAGAATGGCAATGCATCAGTAATTCAGTAATGTTGCTTTTCAAGTATCATAAGTATTTTTCTGTTGTAATTTTGAGATGATTACATTCCTCAGTAATCCCTCCAATAAGTCATTTGGTGTACTTTAACTGCTGACACTAACTTTTAATTGCATCAGCCACAGTCAAACAGCCAGAAGCTGTGCATTATTGGCAAAAAATAGATCTGCTATATGATAATTTGTATGATTATTTTTGGAGATTTATCTTGTGAAACGATGTGTAAAGTTTTTAAGTATTCACAATTATTAAAAATGAAGAACAGGTTTGGTGGAAACTACTAAATTTCCATTTTACAGAATGGTTGTTACAGTTACCAGCTGTTGCAGTTTGCTCTATAAACTGCTTTTGGCAAATATCTTGGAGAGGAAAGTTATGTAACATTGAAAAATTGATATTAGAGGAAATGCAAATGCATCATAATTTGGAGGACATTTGTATTCCTATATAACAATTTATATTTAGTGGTTACAGCGAAAACCTGTGTAAACCTCATCACCAGGACCAACTTAATATCTGCACTAACTCATAATTTATAGTATTCAGTGGGATCTAGTATTGTGTTACACAAGTAAACCCAGTTTTGCCATTTCACTGTGGCTGACCTGAATCTTTGCTCCACCTCTCTGCTGGAGATTGACTGAGGAAATAGAAAAAGTATTGACAGGATCCAAATAGATCATACATCAGCCCTAATTATGTAGGTGGAAGGTTTACCTTATCCTTTAGAAATCTGTATGATTTACATCACAGAACCACAAAGGTTTCATTTAATTTATGCTACAGGGAGTGTGCTTAACGCTTAAAGTAATACCACCATGTAATTTGGGAGCTTTGCAAACAATGAGTGACTTGCTAGAGGATTTGAGAAGCTGAACATTCAGATGAAATCCACAGGGAAATTAACCGAGTGTCTGATCTTACTTGTGCCTCAGCACTTCATGAACTGTAATTAAGAAACAAAGTTTAGCTGATTGCTGATCTTCAGAATAGTTCAATCTGACAGAGCTCCTGCTGTTTTTTCCAGCTGAAAGCAGAAGCTCGCTCAATCTACAGCACTTACCTGTCTGAGAGTGCTCCCTACTCGGTGAACATTGATGACACAGCAAAGACGGAGGAGAAGGACCTTGAGCAACCTACACCTGACATGTTTAACAAAGCTCAAGCGCAGGTTGGTATGAATCAACCCTACTACTTCTGCTCAGTAATTGTGATTCACTTTTGACACATAGATGACTGTGTGGCCCTCTCATTGCTTTGTTTCAGATATTTAAGCTGATGAAAATGGACAGCTATAGGCGCTTTGTACGGTCCCCTCTTTATCAGAGCTGCACCTTGGCAACAGTAGAAGGCAAAGGCCTACCTCGGCTCTCCAATGAGTCTCCACGCATGGGATCCTGGGAGGATGTGGCCTCCAGAGTCCCCTTAAGGGAAAAGAAGGTAGATGGACTGAAGGTCGAGAAGAAGAATACCTATTTTATTGTTTGTTTGACATTTATTTCATCGCTGCCTCCAACAGGGCAAGAAGTCAGACCCTAACAGCTTTCTAGGTGGTAAGAGTGCCTCGGAGAAACAGCGACAGAAAAGAGGATCCTGGGGAGGTAATGTGTGCCAGATGACACATTTCATGCTTCTGTGATGTCTTATGAACATCTTCTGACTTTATTTTTTTTTTAAATTTATTTTTTTATCTCATCAATAACAATGACTCCAACTCTTATGGCGTGGTTTCCTGGAAAGAGTCCCATTTGTCCATCAAGTCGACCAGTAGTGTGGAGCTTGGCTCCATCTGCAGGCAAATGGAGGTCAGTACATTCATAAAACATTTGGAGTTGGTTGGAATTATGGGAAATAAATGGTAATTTAGAGTTTTTATGATTGGAGGTATACAATTAAAAAAAACTAATGTTTGAGGTGACAAGTATTAGTGTCGAGGAAAATGTGTGATTGGGATTAACCTTTTCTCATTTCTGTCTGTGATGTAGAATGGTCGCTCGAGTCCCCGCTCCCCTGAGCTGGGGGGTGGAGGTGGGAGTCGAGTAGCATTTGAGGGGGGATACTGCTGCGTCTACTTGCCCGATGGCAGTGCCTCCTTGGCACCCACGCCTAATGGCCAGCCAATCAAAGACTTGCTGGCTAGCCTTTGTGAGAAAAGAGGCTTCCCACTGAAAGATGTTATCATTTACCTTCATGGCAAGGACAAGGTGAGCACTTCTGCTCTGCGTCAGCTGCAGCTTTAAATCAAGTTCCTCAAAAATGCCTCCTGAGCCACACTGTAAAGTTGTTTACAACAGTGAGCATGACAGACGACTGCCTTCTTCCTGTTCTGACATTTTCGTACTGTGTTATCTCGCCCCCTCAAATTTCCGAATCTTAAAGTATCCCCTCTTGATGTTCACATCTATAAAAATCCCTCTTGTTTCTTTGTGTTTGAAACATAATTTCTTTCTCTGCAGCAACCATTATCGCTGGACCAGGACTGCTCCGTACTGAGAAATCAGCAGGTCTCTTTAGAGCTCAGAGTGGCGTTTGCGTGAGTTGACTGAATCACTTCCTTCACTTCCTATTTTCTCCTGTCTTTGACACCACAGCAAGTTTTCACACCCCCACTACATGTCGCTTCTTACCATATTAGAGGGAAGTCCTTGTGGTAATATGCAACAAAGTCTTTACATTGGCTAAATAAAATTCCAAATGTAATCGTGACTACAGACTTTGTATGAAAGTAATTTTGTACTTCTGTTCCATTGCATTTGATTCAGTTTGAGTCCCTGTGTGAGAGGAAAGTTATAGAAATAAGTGTGTGTGTTTCAGGCTGGAGATTGCCTTCACTGGTAAAACCGTGGGGATCATGGCGAAGTCTAGTAAGACACTGCAGGAAGCTCTTTCTGTGGTGCTGCAGAAGCACAATATTAAGCCACAAGAGGCCTTGGTCACCATGGTGAGTGTTGCATATGAGTAGGATTACAATATGTTATGTTTTCTTTGAGTCGTTTCCATATAAAGATTAACAATATTGTCAGTTTTAAATGAATGATTGATTTTCTTTGGTTGAATTCTACCGACACAAAAATATGTTAAATGCCTTTTTAACCTTTAAAGTATTAGGAAAAATCAATGTGCATGTTTACCTGTACAGACATGTAATTTCAAAGTGTTACACCAGCGATTCTTTTCAATATTATAATATCAATATCTATTTTACATATTTTTCAGCCATGTATAGTCTAGGATTATTTTGAACTATAAGTCGCAAAGCTACTCAGTAGAGCAAAAAAAGCTGGAAATGAGTGTCACTTTTTAAGGATGGATTTCAAAATCTGTCACTAAATGAATGGCACACCCTTGTTGACGTTGTCATTGTAATTGCATTGAAATGAGTCTCACACTTTAATGTTTCTCACATTTCAAAGTTTCACATTGAATTTTTTGAAAACTTGCTTTACTAAGAACCTTTATCATTCTCAGTAATGGGGAAACCAACTGCACAGAAAAACATTTTCCAGCCACGGTTTCTTTCATTTCTTATTACAGGAAAGAAGGCCTCACACAAACATGTAGATCTGTTTGCAAAGCTGCTACATTTCAATGAGTCACCTTCTTGATTTGTCAACTTTCACAGACACAAAAGTTTGGCTTATTGTTTTATTGAAGTTACTGTAGTAAAATGACTCATTTTAAGAATTATGCATGACTCAGAATATTAAGATATCAGTTTAAAACTAATGTAAGCACCTCCTGTGTGTCCTTGAGATGCTGGTCCTACATTTAATAAATGTTACACTACTTTGCAGAGAGTAGTGAGATTATTTTAGTAATGCATTAATGCCTTTTCTAAGTTATGCACAACCCATTTACTCCAGAGATTATTGATTCTCATAGTACTGTTCAGCTAAGTCTGTCTGCGTGTGTGTATGCTTTGTGTTTCAGGTTGGAAGTGATGAGCCTATGAATGTGAGCTCCAATGTGTTTAATCTGGCCAATAAGACGCTCCGACTTGACAAAATCAAAGGTTAATATACTTGACCTTTTTAAAAACCCATAAATTTACCTCAGTGTGAAACGGGCAGATTCATGTTTATAACATTTAATATAATACAGCACGCAGCTACCAGAGAAGCAAAATAGGCCACCGGATGAAAACAAATCTACTTAGCTGATGAGTAAATGAAAACAGTCTTCAGTGAAATCAGATAACAGCACATTTTAGCTTTCCATCAGCTGATTATGTGGGCGATACATTGGCCATTATTGTGTGTTCTCTGGTGCCGTTTGTGCCTCTTTATTGATTTAATTGTTTCTTAATGGCTCGTACAAAGTGTTTTTCGGTTCATGGTGCTCTCTCCCTTGAGGCTGTCTGAAGAATCTTTACACTGTCCGTTTTACAGTCATGTTTTTTCTGCATCACTGTCTGCATGTTTCTTTCTTTACTTTGCTTTCTCTTTGTGCATTTCTCTTTTAGCCTCTTCATTTTTTTTCTTTTAAATTGAAGTTGCATTGTCTGAGTCCATTTGGTTTGTTGAATGCTGTGCCACTTTCAGTTCACTCACCTCTTTTCCCAACTGCTGAGGCTAGATCTGACTTCAGTTTGGATCAGTGCTCTCAGCCTCAGATCCTTTTATTCTGTTCAGGATGAGCTAAGTAGATTCAATTAGAGTGGTTGTATCCCAGGAGGACCAGTTTAATTCTTAAGATGTTTTATCTGCCTAATGTCAGTGTTTAACATAATGGGTATGCTAAAGTTCTGTAGCATCGTCAGCTTTTTGTTGACTACTTGTACACTGAAAGTAAGAGTACTGTTAGAAACTCATTTCCATCTTTGTGTGGATACAGGCAAAGAGCAGACCAGCATTTCCAGAGGCGGCGGTTCTGCAGCCAACCAGGTGAGGCAGTGTTTATTGAAGCGTCAATAAACGGCAACAAAAATGATTTTACCATCATGAAGAAACTTTAAATTGCTGCTTTCTGATTCTTAGTCATACATTTTTTTTGTGACTTTTAGGTAACTTATTTTGGAAAAAAGACAATTGAGGAATCAAATGAGGATTTTTGTATGAAGCCAAGGCTGAACGTGAATAGTTTTGAACAACCTTCATTATCTTCTTATTTGGACAGATGTTACAAGGTCACTATATTGCCTTTTTTGTCTGTTGTACAGGAACAGTCATTACCCTTTCACAGTATCTATATAAACATGCATTATATAAATCTATGAAAAGTGGTATTTTGCAGTGTGTAAATGGGCCTCATTCACAAACTGTACATTATCTCAAATCTATATAATCTGTCTGTACAAATGTTTAATGGATTAGTGCAAGCATATACATGATGGTACTCTGCAAAGAAGACTTAAAACCTCCTTATCACCAGATGGTTTTAAGAAATGTTAACGTACATCTTTGTATTCAAGGTAAAAGAAGTATAGTCAGAAATTAAATGATCACCTATACTTTACCAAATCGGTATTACCAAAAACGTTTACAAAATTAAGGAATATGTTAGCTAAAATGGTTTAGGCCTTAGCCTACATTTTTATCCTTTCATCATGAGGTTTCACCAGTGCAAAAACAAAACAGAAGGCAATGTTTGAGACATTTCAGGCACAAAAAAGCAATCTTACAACAAAACCCCCTCCCCCAAACTGTACAGACTGTACAATGCAGTCAGACAACTGCCGCTCCCCTGGCAACCAGCAAACCCAGACTTGTCCAACAGATTGCCAGACGGAGAAGTGTGATTCGCCACTCCAGGGAACGTCTCCACTGCTCTATAGTCCAGTGGCAGCGTGCTTAAGACTGACGGTTTGCATTGCACTTGTTTATGTGAGGGTTGGATGCATCTACTCGGCCATGGAAACCCACTCCATAAAGCGCTCTACACACTGGTCTTGAGCTAATCTAAAGGGTGCGAAAAGTTTGAAGGTGTGTGGCGATTAACTCTACAGAAAGTTGGTCCTCTGTGCACTATGCACCTCAGCATCTGCTGAGTTCTCCAGCTCTAGAAATAAACAAAAAACATGTCTTTTAATTTGGCCATTCTGCCCTTCAGGTGCTGGTCTTGTGCACTTTTGAATTATTTTTGGCACTGATGCTATTTTTAAGTTGCTCCCTAGAAGTCTTTTTCTAGCTGCCTGTATGCTTCAAATATACCAAAAATATACCTCAAACTCCAGCTGATCTAACCCTTATGTTGAGGAGCATGCCTAGTGATAAGAGTTGGGTCTCTGACTGTGACCCACACACCTTTTCTCCAAGATAAAATTCAAGTTGAAGTGAGACACACTAAAGGAGGTTCAGTGTGTACTGCAGTCACGCAAGTGCTTGAGTCAGAATGGAGGAGCGATCTAAAACTAAGTCTGGAAATGGTACATGGCTGCACAAGACACTGTCAGATTCAATGATGAAAACTAGAAGTGATTCAAGTTACTAAGTGTTACTGAGATTTAAAACTTGTGAGCTGAGAAATTTTGTTGATGATGCTGAAATCTGTTTTAGTCCCAGGGAGGAGCAGCAAGTACAGGTCCAGAAGCCAGATCACCGGGCCAAGACAGAGCTAAGGCTCAGCCCAGGTCTACCAAGAATCGCGAGATGGACGGTAGGATGACTTGGCAATATCTAGTGTGGTTTGGTGTAAGGTTATTGAATTAGCTGAGTTGTTAATAATAATGTATACTTGATTGATCCCCGTGGGGAATTTTCTCTCTGCATTTAACCCATTCACTCAGTGAAGCAGTGGGCTGCCATTGGGCGCCCGGGGAGCAGCGTGTAGGGACGGTACCTTGCTCAGGGGTACCTCAGGGGAATCGAACCCCTGACCTTCCGATCACGGGGCCAACACTTTACCTACTGAGCTATCCCTGCCCCATTATCAATGTGGGGTTATCAAATAGTTTTGTTATATCAGTCTTTATCTGAATGCCAAATATATACTTGTAGGTAATACTTCATTAGAATATATGTGATTGTTGCATTGTAAAGTTGTATGTCTATCTTTATTACCCAACCCATCTAAAAAGGATGGGGATTTTGAGGTGTATGCATTTGAGGGTTTTTTTTTTTACCCCTCTGCTTTACATAATTTCCTTACGGATTAATAATGTATTCTGATTCTGATAAAATGCTGATTGTCGTCAATTGCTGGATGGGTGGCATGGACACGGACAAGGACATGGACAAGTTTGGGGATCTGATATGTTGAGAACAATGCCTTGTAGACTTTTGAAACTGATACCATAGATGCATCTGCTAAAAGTCTTGGATAAGTTAGAATCAGCAACCTTGACCTCAAGGTCAGAGGTCAAGTTTTCTGAAAAACGTGTCAATACGGTAACTCAAGAAGGATGTCACCATGGATTTTTGAATTGATACAATGGTTGCTTCTGCCAGGAGGCTGGGGGGGGTAGCAGCACTGGCAGGTGCCAGTATTAAGTTTTTTCCCCACGTTTTATATTATTATTGAAATTCTGTTCTTTAATAATATGAAGACTGTTGTCAATATATCAACTATTTAGATTACAAATTATATTACATTTTTCTGTTTTATCAGAACAAAAGGGCAGCAATAACAATGATTTGTCCATGGCAGGGTTCCTAGACATGCTGACGAGGGCTCAGAACTCCAGGGTGGATGATCAGCGAGGTCTTCTCACCAAAGAGCAGCTGGAAGTTCCTTCCTTCCTGCAGCTGCCCACAGAGCAGGTGCAGGACCCAGAGGATCCCAGTATAGCCAGCTCTTCCACTACTGACTCCAAAGCAAAATCTGAGGATAAGAAATCGTTAACTGAAAATTCAGCCGAAGCAGCGAAGAAAACCCCCGACTCTGCTAAATCTAAATCCCCAGACATGAGGGAAACAACAGTTTGAAAGACAATCATGTGTTGGATGAACGAAGATGTGATCAAAAAACTACGATGAACATTTCACAAAACTGTGATGTGATTAATTTAAAAAAATGAACTCGAGAAATAATTAGTCCTATAGCACTTTTTTCTAATTGTTCCCAGTATAAGCTCTGAGAAAGCAGTGTGCTACCACATGCTGCTGTATACTTAAGAATGACCTTCTTTTAGCCAATTTGTAAATAAGGCAGATCATGGCAAGCATTTATGGTGTCGTTCTAAAACACTACACATCCTTTTGGGGAAAATGTTTGCTATGAAATGATTAATAAAACCTTTTATGAAAAAGTTATAGGTCAGAATGTCACCCTGAAACTTTAAATGTTTTAGTATACATTTTATTCATCCCCTGATTTGTAATACTGTACAGTTTTTGATATATCGTTCACATTTCTTCTGTTTTTCCTTACTTTGCAGTAATGTTTTCTTTAAACTAAGCACAGGAAGGAGTGACTGTCCAAAATGGGTTTTAATGTTTTTGCACTGTTTCTTTGCTTCAACATGCATTGAATATTTGATGCAGATTTAGTATTTAATATATATTTCCTTCTTTTTTTTTTTTTTTTTTTTTTTTTTTTTTTTTTTTTTTTTTTTTTTTTTTTTTTTTTAAATTAAAGTGTTTTATAAGAAATTGTTATGCTGTCTGTCTGCATATATATATATATATTTTCTCCTTTCTTGGTTAAGGAAAAGATGTC
>VUQG01002144.1:0-19308 GCA_015106755.1 Etia nguti
GTACAAATACAGCTGCTCTGTGACGGCCTCAGAGGTTGTCTAAGAGAATATTGGGAGCAACAACACCATGAAGTCCAAAGAACACACCAGACAGGTCAGGGATAAAGTTATTGAGAAACTGCTGTTCACAAACGCTGTCCATCTAATCTGACTGAGCTGGAGCTGTTTTGCAAAGAAGAATGGGCAAGGATTTCAGTCTCTAGATGTGCAAAGCTGGTAGAGACCCTAAAAGACTGGCAGCTGTAATTGCAGCAAAAGGTGGTTCTACAAAGTATTGACTCAGGGGACTGAATAATTACGCACACCCCACTTTTCAGTTATTTATTTGTAAAAAATGTTTGGAATCATGTATGATTTTCGTTCCAATTCTCACGTGTACACCACTTTGTATTGGTCTTTCACGTGGAATTCCAATAAAATTGATTCATGTTTGTGGCTGTAATGTGACAAAATGTGGAAAAGTTCAAGGGGGCCGAATACTTTTGCAAGCCACTGTAAACATCGTCATGAATTCCCTCTTACTTTTGCTGTTTTGCTTCCACCACGATAAAAATGACACTTCCAGTGTGTCAATGTGTGTGTGAATGGGTGAATGACTGAATGAAGTGTAAAGCACTTTGGGGTCCTTAGGGACTAAGTAAAGCGCTAAACAAATACAGGCCATTTACCATTTACTTCCTGCACAGCTCACCAACCAAACAAGGATCAAGAGGCAAATTACAACATTAATTATTGAGTTTGTATTGTAATACCTTTTCCAAACTTAAAAAATAAAATACGGGGTGTTTTTATTGAAGTAAATGAGTAAACTGACTGTGGAACAAAAACAAATCTCTAACTTTAAATCGATTCTCAATTAGAAAAGGTGGGAAAGGGGAGTTTGGTAATATTGCGATGCTACTGTGCCAAGATTCAGTGCAATTAAATATTAGCAGAAGCACCACCAAGAGGGAGTTCCTTGAGAGCATTCATGCAAAGTTTGCTTTATAGATGCGCTTACTATGAAACACACCCTGCATAAAAACAAAGTAAGAGTACATAATAATCTCCAGTGAATAAATCTATTGTAACTGTGAGACATCTTGATGTATCCCCATGAAAGTCTTCAAATAAAAAAATAATATGATAAGCGTAAAAAAACAAAAGTGACTTAAAGGTTCTTTGCTGCCCATGTTGTGCGCTGATCTTCATCGTGTAATAGGGGCTAACACATGTGGGAATTTGAACTTACAGCATCATGTTGGACTGTTGTATGCATTTTATATCACATATGACTCCTTAGAGGCCAGCGCATAAGCCTGAGCCAACAAAGCTGACTTGACAATGCAGAGAAGCTTGCCTTGCATTGCCCTTAATTAAATATTAACTAAACATTAACTTTGTACTGTTAAATAATTTATTTCTGGCTAAAAATAACACCATAGATCATGATTACTAGTGTGCTGGAACTATTTTAGACTATCCATGTAGCATTTCTATTGCTTTGAAGTTAGTATTATTAGCAAGCGACGTCAATCACAGACTGTATAAAAAAAAGATGGATTTATCTTCTGAGTCTGAAAACTGGCTCCCTCACTCTGTGTCCTTAATAAACACTTTTATGGTCTCAGTCGCAAGTTTCAAGTCCTGTTTACTTTACTGTTACGACCCCAACACAAAGATGGCGATGGTTAAACTGCTCAGGTCGAGGCTTTATAACAGAACTTCACTAACATCATAATAACTACATCCATCTTTTATATACAGTCCAGGGAAATAGCTTTAAAGGCATGACAAAGAGTTTGGCTCTAAACTACTTTTGGGTTCTGTTGTCAAATTGGGCCACATGTTTGATGGACTTCCTGATACAACCCTGGAGATGACGTGTCTCTCTAGCTGAGTCAAACCAGTGTAAACAAATGTGTTAACCACTACACCATTGGAGGCCCAGCTGACCTCACCCCCTTATGACAGTATTTTGCACAGTCTATCACTAGCAAAATAGCTAAAAGAAGACAGTAGAGGTCAGTTTTTTTTGCTACAATCCAACATAGCAAGTAAGTGGCTAAATTTGACTGACAAATATTGTTATCTGTTTTTTGTCAACATGCCAAGTTTTTGTTGGAGTATCTAAGCTAACTTGAGCTATTTTGGTAACAACTGATGTTATGGGGCAGCACAAAAGAGGCCTTGAAGCAAGTGATTTAGGAGAATAAACATCACATAGATCACACCTATTTGTTTTTGCAGAGAATCCATCATACAACCTTTACATTAAAAAAAAAATGAGTCCATATGTAGGACATTGGAGGCAACCTGGGAACTCGGGGAAGGTCTCATTGTGAAATTTTTAAAGCTGTAATACGATTATCGTCAAAAAAGCCATTAAAGCATCAAACAAAATTCTACAGAGAGGCCCTTTAAATATAATTAATGAGAATTAAAGTGTTAAAAAGACTTTATGGTGACACTTTAAGATCTATCCTCTCATATGTATTCAGACAAAACAGTTATTTTTCACTTACAGCTCCATAACTGAGCAGGCCATGGAGGGGGTCCAGCATGGGGTAAACATTATCTAAATACCACTTAAAGGGCTTACAATTAAGCCTCTGCCTGAGCTTCTTTCTCTCCGACACATCCCCGATGTCTATCCCATGACTCTGCAGGAAAAACAATAGGACCACAGAGACATGTTTGGTAAGAGTGTTTGCACTATTAGTCATCCTGCAGAGCACTTATCCATGAAATTTAATCTGTGCAATTTGGATGGTAAACGTAACTCGGGAGCGCTGTCTCTTCTAACCTCAAGGGGAAGGTTCCATGCAATGTTGACATTGTACTTGTATTCATCCAGCCACACCTCTGCTACCCTCAGTGCATTACGCTTCATCATGACACTCAAGTCAGGGAGGTAAGGCTTCACTGCTCGTTCAATGTGTGCAATTTTAGAGCAAGGCACAACTTCAATGCTTCCTCCACACAGCCACACCTGTGAAAACATATAAAAGTAGGTTTGGAGGCTTTTAATGCAATTAATATAAAAAGATTACCCATTGAAACTGATCACAAATGTAACCGAATAAAGTCTGTTTAGTCACAACTTTCAAAACATGGAGTCAATAATAAATTTATTTGTATAGCACGTCAGATCCAACTGATATTATTGCAAAGTGGAAGCATTTAGGAACCATAACATTGCAGACCACATAAAGCAACAGAGCATGGTTGCAAAAAGGAGCGTGTAAAGGCACGTATCGTGGGGCTAAATAAAAGGTAGACTAACATATTTCAAGTCAAACCTTGCACATCATCTCCAGTAAGACTTGATCAGTCACTTTACTTACCCGGATCCCCAGCTCCACATTTTCCCCACCGTATATTTTCATTCCACCATCAAGGCTTCCAATCTCTCCGAAGAACTTGCGATCAGCTACAAGTATCCCCATGACTGAGGGGCTCCTGGTGACACAATTTAACAAAGGAAAAAATGAATAAGACAAAAATCTTACCACACTGCACTCTTAATAAGATAGCAAAGCAAACCTAATTATAAAGAATTATGACTGCAAAGCCTGAAACACCAAAGCAACCAATGATTAAAAAAACAAAAACCAGATGATCAACAATGTGTCATCAAGGGCGTTCTGCTTTCATTCTAGCAGCAAAAACCTTAAATCTGCTTTTTGTGCAACCTATAGACACCCACATGGGTGCTGAGTTACACTCTGCAGATTGCTTAATGTGAAAGATTTTGTCTGCAACTATCCTTGAATATTTGTTTTGGCAACACTGGCTCCATGTGTACAGTCTTCATAGCTTTCTAAGCCGTGGTTCAGCTGAGACTTCAACTTGAACTTCCACACTGCGTTGTCCTGACATGCTGGGAGTTCATGCGTAAAATGTGATGTCTCTAAATGTGACTCTTACTTGCCAGGCTGCGTCTCATCATTCAGGGCATACCACTCAGGTCTGAAGGACTCATACATGCACCAAAGAGCCCAGTCAAAGCCATGAGATGCAGAATTGTAGGGACTCAGTGTCAGGTCATCATATTTGACTTTGTCAAAAACAGGCGTCAGTATCACAGTCCGGTCCTCCTTAATCCGAGCTAGTAAAGGCTCTGCCCTAGACACACGTAAACAGTTTTAAAAGAAACATGAGGGGCAATTACAGGATTATCACCACAGCTCTGAAAAGAGTCACTCAGATCTTAAAACAACCATTGGACGTGGACTTCTATGTGAGCGTCCAAGATTGCAATCACTTCTCCTTCAGCCGCCTTCCAGCCGGACAGTCTGGCCTGGGTGAGGCCGAGCTGCTCGGAGTGCCGCACTTTCTTCACCAGGCCTGGACGCTCCTCATGGATAAAGCTGATGTATTCATCCAGCTTCTCCATTAAGTCCTCTGCAGAAAATAAAGAACTGTTTCAGCAATCTGAGCTGCAGATTAAATCTACTCTAACAATCGATCTTTTTTTCTGATCGTTAATAAAAATTATTCAAAGGACTGTTTCACAAATCAGCTGATACATTTGGCACTTCTTCTATTCCTTGAATATAAAATAAGAATTTAATTTGCCATACTCACAGTAATTAAAAATAACAACAGAGTACTATCCCTTTAAAGGTCACTCTGCCGCTCTGAGTACTCTACACACGTGTTCGTGTTTATTTAGGATTATTAGTTCTTTTGTCAGTGGACAGCGACATCACAATTACACTCCCTGATATACGTTTTCAGTTCCAACCCACATAAATGCAAGCAATCGTTTCCCATTTCAGTGCAGCCTTTGCTACTCAAACCACATCTCATTCATTACACTGATGTCTTTTATTGCCTGTAATAAAAGGATGTAGTTTCTGCCATCATTTGCAGTATAAACTAAAGCTGCTGTGAGCGCCTTTCTTTCTCGCTTGGCTGCAGATTTGTCAGATATTTGAGTACCGTCCCTGTGTACATAGTATATCCACCACTCTGAAAATGATATGAAAATTATTTTTCATATAAGCATGCCGACTCACCGTTGCTGCTGTGGTCGTCCACCAGGATGATTTCTTGCAGCAGCCGATCTGGTGTCTTGTCCACGATGCTGCGTATGGCTCTTTTAATGACTGAAAGAGCTTCATCCAAATAGATTAACACAACACTGATGGTCGGCAGATCCTTCGGATAACTTTTCACAGCACACCTGTGAGCAGAAAAATAGCAGGCAGCCTGAAGAAGTAATAAATTAAATGTTTTTGAGTTTAAATTGCATCCTTTAGTGCTCACTCCACATTCCAAAACTTCTCTACTGGATTGACATCTGGCGACTGTGGAGGCCATTTCAGTACAGTGAACTTATTTTCATCTTCGAGAAACCAGCATACATGATCTGAGCTTTGCGACATGGTGTGATATGCTGCTGGAAGCAGGCATCAGAACATGGGTACGCTGTGATAACGAAGAGATGGGCATGGTCAGCATCAGTAGTGAAGTTGCCTCTGTTGTTTAAATTTTAATAATGTTGATGCAAGGCAGGATGGATACACGCTTTCTTGTTCTTGATGCCAAATTCTTTCAAATATTGCACCATAAATCCAGACTCATCAGACCAGGCAACACTTTTCTAATCTCCTATTGTCCAATTTTAGTGAGCCAGTGTAACTGTAGCCTCAGTTTCCTGTTTTTAAATGGCAAGAGTGACAGCAAATGAGGTCTTCTGGTGTTGTAGCCCGTCTGCCTCAGGGTTCAACATGCTGTGCTTTCAAAGATGCTCTTCTGCATACTTTCTTGCGAGCGGTTATTTGAGTTACCGTTTCCTTCCTATCCACTCAAAATAGTCACCTTTTACCCAAACAAGGGATTTTCTCCCAGATAATTGGCGCTCACTGGGTTTTTCTCTTTTTCTGACCATTCTCTGAAAACCCAAGAGATGGTCGTTTAAGAAAATCACAGAAGATCAGCAGTTTCTGAAATACTCAGACCAACAACATACCACAGTCAACATCACTTCAATCAGCTTTCTTCCTCATGGTCAAGATTAATTTCAGAAGATCATCTTGATCATGTATACATGCCTGAATGACTGACCGATTACATATCTGCATTAGCAATCCTGTACTTAATAATGTGTCCACAGAGTGTGTATATGCACTAAATTCATATGCATTCATGCTAAGACAATAAAATCTAATTGTTACTGATCGATCTCAAAAACACGCACAAAGCAGCTTGGTGTGTGTTTTTAGATTTCCTTACGGATTTGTGTGTTGCACTCACCTTGGAGGCCTGGTGTCAGGAATCTCTCTGTTGAGGGGCAGCCTGTTACTGAGGAAGGCGTTGTATCCATATCTCTGAAACAACTGCTCGGCTTCCTTCTGCTCCTCCTCCGACAGATCGTCACCCCACTTCTTGAACAGATCAGAGTTGGGGTACAGCTTCCTCACCATCTTCCTCTTGTCCTTCACCTCTTCCTTCCTCTCAACTGCCGGTTCTCTCTTTTCAAGTTTATTCATCAAACTGACTGTGGACAGAAGTGACCACATGGTGTTTGCATTGTCCATCTCATCTGTTTATTGTCTGTGAAAACCGAGTCAATTACACTGTACGCAACTCTACACTAAACCACAGCACAGTCAGGTAAGAGCAATTTGTCTCTTTTTAGCAATGTCAACTTGAAAAGCTCCATTAAATGAGCAGTAAAGCAGGCGGGTGTTTTTAATTTTTCAAGCATAAAAATCAAATGTATCCCATGAGAGTTGTGGTTTTACACTTTAAACTAAAAATTTTAAGGGCCCCTACATAAAAAACAAAAAAGCTGACACTTTCCGTTAATTGTTTCGTTTTGTAAATTTTCATGCGTAGCAGATGAGAAATGCCACAGAGGAACAGATCTAGCCTTCGTTGTTTCCTCACTGAACTCTAAATACAGACTTTACACATAAGCAGCTGCTGAACTGAGACTTTAACTCACGCAGCCTGTTGATGTCTGCTTCCATCTTTTCCATCCTCTTAACGATTCCCTGGCCCCTGATGGAGTCATTGTAATGGGCCCTCTGCAGTCTCTCAGAATGAGTGCGGACCTCCTTCTTGATAGAGCTGAGGTACAACAATGCCATGGCCACAATGAGGACCATAAGCAAAGCTTTCATCCAGCTGGATCTCATCCTGGTGCTCCTGTGTATGCTAGGTACACTCCTCTACTTCACAGTGAAAAGAGGTGGAGAAAACATTTCCTCTGCCTTTTACTTCAGGTGCGCTCTTCCTTCTGTGACTCCCCACCCCTCCTTCTAAGCATGAGAATAGCTGTAATCTGATATCCTGAAATTTGCAACATATTCAAAAAAGTGTGTGCCAGAGACATACATGGTTTTCCACTCTGCTGTCTCTTCCTTACATTACACCCGAGGTGCAGGTGTGTACTATTAACTGCACTTATCTGGGAGGGTAGAAAAAGAGGAGGACTCTGCAGGTAAGGGGAACAGGACTGAAAGAGTAGTACTGAATTGCTTGTGGCACTGCAACACTATATAGTCCAGCCTGTTTAGTAAAAACACATCGAAACGGTTTTTAGGGTTTGGTCTGTTTGGCAGCCTATTTCCACCACTGAAAGGAAAAAAACAAACATTTTTTGCCATCAATACTTAGAAATTTCAGGTTACTATAGCAAAAATTCAACCTACTAATTAAAATTTCAGACAAAAATAACTCAAAATTGAGAAATTTTGACGCATCAATGGCAAAAAAGACCCCATGTTTTTCCTTTTTCTCCAGTGGTGAAAACAAGCTTCCACAGGTCTGGGTCAGATTTTGGAGGGGGGTAGGATTTGCGTAATCCGTGTCGTGTTTCACCCATATCCTGTTATGCCGCTGGCTTGCCGCTCCAAGTTATAAGGAAGAAAATACCAAAAAGCCAACTAATAAATGAATAAAAAATCAAAAGAGCAAGTTAGGAATCTAAGGAGTTAGAATTTCTTTATGTGTGACCATGATTTATACAACAATGTCAAAAAATATCACATCCAATCCAAGAAAAAAAAAAAAAAGGGATATTTTCTTATCCGTCATTAAAACAGGCTGACTGATGCGTACCTGCAGATAAAACACAGGGAGAACATGTAGTTTCCACACAGAAAGACCCCAGACTGGATTCAAACCCAGGACCTTCTTCCTGTGAAGTAACCACCACATCACTGTTCCACCCCTTCAATTCAGCTATATCAAATAACTATTAGCATGATTAAAAAAAATATACATTGCAATCACAAGCGGTGTCTTGTGTTATTATGACTGGAGGCTAACAAGAGTCAGTTTGAGCTTTAATTTAAATCAACGCTCGTTTTCTTAAATATCACTGTAGCGTATTGTGCTTTCATTTCTTTACTTCTTTGTGTATTTACATTGGTTCACAAGCTACTGTCCAGAAACATCTCCTATCAATCAACTATCAAACTAATTATACTACTGTGCAAACGTCTTGAGCCACCTCTCATTTCTGTATATTTTGCCTTCAAGGAGCCAGACCTTCTTGTAATTTTTTTTACAGTGGTCTTGAGCAGTAGTTCTTAAGGCTTTCTGAAAGCATGCTAGATTTCTTTCTTTGGACATTGGCTGCTTTTTCATTAATTTTCACTATTCATTCATTTTAACTGCGTTGCAGATTTTGTCCATACACTTGTGCACCTGACTAGCTTCATCTCCACATACTGCTTCTTTTTATTGTTGGTTTAGTTTCCATGGTCAACACTGTCACACACAAGAGAATACAAATTATTCTTGTCACAGCAATATTACAACGGTGCCTTTGAATTCCTGGTATTCAAACTTAAGCCAATACTGCTTCTGTTTGGTTGGTATCCTGGATGTTAAAGACTTCTTAATATATTTGGTAAACATTGAACAAGGAAGGTCAGGATTAGGCATCCTGTGCCTGGACTATGGAGCTGTTAAGTTTATCCACCTTTGTGTGTTCACTTTTCAGGCATAATTCTCAGAGACCCAGAGGCAATGACACATGACTCTGTTTGTTATGGCCCTAACAGGTCTGCACATTGCATGAGTGTGTGTTGCCTCACCGTTGAGCTCAGCTGCCACTCATTTTCCCCAAGGAGCCAGTGTTCACCTGACCCCACTCAGGAATCAGCCACCAAAGTATAAGGGCTGGGTCAATTAGTAGAGCGCTATAGTGTTGTGCTTTGTTTCAGGGTTAAACCTTGAGATAAGTGTCACTTTTGATGCTACTAGTAGGTAGTTTGCTGGCAGCAGAAGAGTTATCCTCTTTCTGTGGGGACCTTTGCAAACGAATAAAAATGATGCATATGCACAGACAATTATCAACCAGCAGATTTGTGAGTGGATGACAGAGGATGAGGATAAAATACACACAGTTTGGGATCAACAGTCATGTGAAAACATACAGTAGTACACTCTTATTTATTTCAAAGTAAGTAAGAGGGAAAGTAGAAGCCAGGAGCTGCTAATCAAATGCTATTAATTAAGTCATCATTCACAAATGTGAGCACTTCTATAAAAGAAGAGGTTTTGGAAGTTTGCCGATCCAGCAGCCCATAAAGCAATAAAGTACTTTCTTTTTACGCATCTTTGTATTTCTACTCCAAGTTTATCTGACAACATCGATGAGCCCAGCTCCACACAGCAGCTGGTTAGTCTTTCCCAAGATATTTTCATTTGTTGTAGAGAAACAAAACCACGAATGGAATTAAGGAATTACAAACAACATTTCAATCGTAATGCAGGCAGGGTCTATCATAAATAAATAACATGACATAAATTTTCAAAAGATATTCCAGGTTGCACAGGTTAAGTAACCGTAACCATAAATAATACAGTGGCAGTTACTTGTAATGATGCATGACTGATGCACTGGCATTGCTAGAAGACTATGTAAAAGGTTATGAGGCACTCTGTTGGCCATTTTTGGCTAAATGTGTTTTTATTGTGGATCCTGTGCAGTTTTAGAAAAAAAGTTACTAGTGTGGAAAGATAGCACACACAAGTAACCTGTTTTTATATGTTTATTTAAATGTATGTACAAGATTTACAGTGTTTGCACACTAGAGAAAAAAAAATGTGCTTTGAGTGGAGGTAAGATGACACAATTCAGGACCAAAAAAAAAAAGACAACTCAGACATGAACTCACACTTTCAGAATTTAACCTCAAATAGCATCAAGGGGTAAGAGGACACCCTTAAGCTCTTTCAGCTTCAAGATGAAGACCCTCTCAGTATCGTGCATTTTGTATCAAACCAATAGAAATTAATATTTAGAAGTCTCTGCCTAAAAATAACTGAAAACTTTAAAAACACAACATGACCTGACCTCTGACAGCAGGTCAGTTCAGTCAGTGGCTTGCAACACTAGGGTGCAAAGGTTTGACTCGAACCAGGCGGGAGAGCCCGAGCCGCAGACCCTGACCCGGAGACTTCACTGCTGGAGTCTGGGACGTGGAGGGACTTTTTCCAATTTGAGCTGGGAAGAAAAAACAGAAATAAGTTGATACATAGGAACATGTTCCAGCTGTGCTGCTGTTCAGTCATTCAGTACCTGGCGGGTTCCACTTGGGAATTCTTCCCGCTGCTGGGCTCAGAGAGGTTGCAGGCTTCGATGTGCAGACTGTGGAGGATGACACAGGTCTTTTAGAGGCAGGTTTGGCCGTTGGAGGTGTTGTCATTGGGGTAGAAGCTGCTGCGAGAGAGAACAGCGCTCATTCAAATGTGAAATTGTGATTCGCAGACAAAAGCTGATGATCCTCATGGGCGTACCTGCTGTCTGCGATTTAGGTTTTGATGGTTTTGATGGTTGCTTTTCTTTTTTAGAAGCGGGAGTCTGTTTGGTTTTTTCACTCTTTGTTGCTTTTTCTTTCTTTTTAGTCTTGCTTGCTTTCTTTACTGTGAACTCGTCATCTTCGCTCTCAGATGGTTCACTGAAATCTTCATCGCTTTCTGAATCTGCAAAGACGTTATTGCTACTTTAAAGACACAAAAAGAAAGAGGGAAAAAAATGGATACAACCACTTAAAAAGCTATGGCAAAGTAACCTGGTGTCAGTTTGGGTTGATAGTCATCATCATCATTATCACCATCCTTGTTTTTCAGCTCCTCAATAGCTTTGGAGGGAGCCTTTCTCTGCCTGGCAGGGGCAGACGACTCTTTCTCTGATGTGATTTTGTCCAAACCTGAAGAAAATCCGTAATGATATTAAACAGAGGGAAGGAAATTAAATATTGAACTACATAAATGAATAAATCCGCTGGACTTTACCCATAACTGCACCATCCACACTGCAGTTGGACAGGAGCAAGGAAGCTGGATCTGTGTTTTCATCTACTGGAAATTTGACATCTCCTGGATAAATTTATCAGGAAATTAAGCCAACAGCCTTTTAATCACATAAAATTTAATGATCATTTTAAAGAACAAATCGTAACCTTTACTGAAAGACTGGTCCTTCACTTCATCTGCATTATTGAGCATGGAAAGTGTGATGGCTGCTTCGAGATCCCTCTCATACAGCTTTTCGTCCAGTGGCTTTCTGCACAAATGAATCAAGATTCAAGCCATGTTAGAGATTTTTGCCTCTGAGCATTTCTGATGAATAAAACTGATAAAAATGTAAAAGAAAAGACTACTTTCTGTGACATTTTTTAAATTTAACTCAGCATAATCGACATTTTGTTTTAATTTAGCGATTATCCCCACTGATTGGCCAGTCATCATTTTATCAGTTTCTTTGAATGGCTTTACTATTCAACCACCTTACTGAGTTAAAGCAGCAAGGTGAGGCTTCAACCCAAACATTTATACGCAGTCTGCAGTATATCCTTTGAAAGTGACTGCTTAGCAAGCGGACTGCACACCCACTGCACCTCTCTTTCTACACTAACAGTGATGAACTCAAAATAAACACATAACTATGAACAAAGTCATAATTTCCACTGCTTATCTCCAACGCTTACTTACTCATCTTGCCAAAAGATGAACCTATTTTGAAAATCTGTTGCTGCATTGGTGCTAGACCCGAGTATCTTTACTTTGTGGACTGGTCTTTCTTTACATATCATATCTACACCTACAACAAAAGACCAAAAATCTGTGAGGTGGTATCAGTTTAATCCTTTTAATCATCATGTGGTGCAATAGTGTCATCGCTAGGGCCACAATGACTGAGATTAGAATAAGCAAAGGTACACATTCAAAAAACACAAGACCAGTGATTCCCAAAGTGTGGGCTGCAGCCCCCTGGTGGGCCTTGAAGGTAGTGCAGGTGGGCTACAAGAATCTGACCTAAATACTATGTTATTCTTAAATGTTGGGCCAATTTTGGATCTTGGATGCATCTTATAGTTCATCAGTAGTGAGCAAAAACTATACTAGCGTGGTGGCTGTCATCAGCTGTAAGCAAAGCTGTCATTTTAGAGGATCAGCTAAAAGGAAACACTGCACAGGGCTGTGTGATAACCAGAGGTTTGGGTGGGCCGCTTAATATTTTGGGGCTTCAAAATGGACTGCGGCCATCTTAAGTTTGGGAATGGCTGCATTAGAAAATGTCACACAAAATGATTTATGTTAAACTATGAATTTGGTCGGTGTGCAGGTTAGTTTGAAATAGGCTGTTTGCAGCACAGAAGCACTCTCAGATTACAATGAAAACTCTGTCTGTTGCAGTTTCTTGTACAATTATGTAACTCTATCTTTAAAACCTGTGCAGTATGAAAAAAAAACAAGTTCTTATGCATGAATACATTAATACAGACTCTCCCTGTACAACCATTAAAGCCATTATCATACATTTATGGTACTGTGCTTGTGTCTATTTGTAAAGATATTTTGCCTACAGAGATTAACCAGTGCAAATGCGCTCCAATACATGCCGACTGTATGCTGCTCAAGGTGGATGACACTGCATCAACCGAATGCTGACGAGTTGAGAAGTGGGCCAAAACAGGGAAAGGAGCAACAAAGGAGCACAAAAAAAGAAAAGCAAAGGTACAACATGAAAAGCAAAGATAGTGGCTGCAGTGGACACTTGATTTTTTTAAATGCTCGATTTCACTTTGGCTCTTTTGTACTTTATAACTTCATTCTTCTCAGCGGCTGTCTGATAAACAGCAGCACAAGCAAGAGTAACCCACCGAGTGGTGGCACCACTGCCCCCTGCAGGTAAACAAGCAATCTGTAGCTGCCCATGGATAGCTAACGGGCTGAACCATAACTTCCCCATATTGCAGGACGTACACAAGTGGCCCGCCCTCTACTGGAAACAAACTAAACAGCAGTAAAACTGGTAACATTTATTCACAGCAGGCTTCATGAGCCCTCTTGCCTGATTGTCACAGCCCTCTCTGGCTGTGTGACATACAGCGTCAGATTAACTCGCCACCTACCTGTTCTTCTGGTTCGATTGTGAGGTGGCCTCTTGACTGGAGGACTTGCTTAATGATTTCTTCTGTTCTTGTTTCACATCCTCCCTGACCTTTTTGCTGGGTGGGGCCTTCACACAGGCAAAATCCTCATCTATCACAAAATGAGGACAAAGGACAAAGATACCATTGTTAAGACTGGAAAGTGAGTCCTTTGGATTACACATGTGCACCCCATTGTACTACAGGTTTCCTGGAATTTAAGAGTCTTCTGCAAAGCAACAGTATCTAATAGCGTGTTTTTTGTTGCAATGTGCTTTTTCTGATCGCACCACTTGGTTTTGCACAAAATGGCACCACTGCAGTGACTGTGATTTATCAAGTTAGCACGAGACATCTAAAGTAAATAAAATGTAAAGATCACAGTAAAATTTCCAACAGATCCCTCATAAAGATGTTAATATTTCTGTGCTCATCAATACACCCACTGGGTTAAGGTGCCCACCACCTTTTCACTCTGTTGCCCACAACATACATTTCTTTGTCTATTTTACCTTCCTTACTTACCTTTTTCTCACACACACACACACACACTTATAAAGCAAGTCCTTAGAACTTGCATAAAGTTTTAATTTATTTATCTTAATTTCTACTTTCAGTTGCTCCCTTTAGGGGTCTCCAGAGCAGATCTGCCCCATCTCACAATATTCCAAGCATCTTCCTCTGTCACACCAACCCTCTGCATGTCCGCCTTCACTACATCCACCCATTGTCTCTGTGGACTCCCCCCCCCTTTCACATTTCTAAACCCTCTCAGTCTTGTCTCCATACCGCTCAACCTGAGCTGTCCCTCCGATGTACTCATTTCTAATTGTGTCCATCCTGGTAACGCCAACAAAAATCTGAGCATCATCAGTTCCAACTCCACCTCCTGTCTAAACCATACTACCATCTTGCAAACCTTCAGCCACTCGTCTCCACCCTACCTGCACTCTCTTCTTCACCTCTCTTTGCTTTAGAAAATTGGCCCCAGGCATTTAAACTCATCTACCCTCACATCTTATAATGACTGTACATTAATCCAGTTTTTCTTTTTCTATCCTCTGTAAAGCACTTTAAATTGTCTTGTGTAAATTTGCCTCGACTTTCCTGTTTTTCTAGAATAGCAGTCATATCTTTAGTATATTACACACATTTTGATATTAAAGACTAATTTCAAAGCGGTGTAATTTCTATTTTGAACGAGCCTACATGTCCTTGTGTAAGTACTTTATGGAAGACTATAAAATGATAACATGACATGCTATGCTATTTCTTCATCACACTGTGGATCAAATGGGCCAGGATAACAGATTTTTTATTTAACTCACCATCATCGAGGTCCTTGGTCTCGCAGTAATTCACAGTCTTTGTCTTCCTGTGTGTCAACAATTTAGAAAAAACAAACACTTTTTACCATCACCACAGATCTGGTTTACCAGGCATAGACAAAAGCAGTAGCTCACCTAGATGGTCGGTCCATAGCTCGCTTTTTAGTCAGCTAACAATAACCGCATTGACACGGCTAATCAGCACTACTCCCTCCAGCTGAGTGAAGACGTCGACCAAGCTTTGACTTTCGATCTGCACACGATTACAAACAAAGTTAAGGTGTCTCTTATATTGAATTAGATCCGTAAACTATATAACTTTAGTTACACAAGCTTAACGTGAGGTACGTCGGTCCCAACAGCCCGCCTGAACCAACCAGAAGTGACGTCAGTTGTTTATCAATCTGACGGAAACCGGAAGCAGATTCGTTTATTTCTAAACAAAACAAAAGAACACAGAAGAAGAGTCCGTTTGTGGCCACCTGTTGTAATCTTTTAAATCAGAAATAATCAGAGAGCAACAGATACATTTTTAAAAGTTTTTTTAAGGTGTCGAATCTGCTTCTCTCAAATAGCTTGGCGCAGCTTTGCTGAGTTCGTCCGGCTAACAGTAATAAATGGCTCGGTACTGTGCAAAAATCTTGTGCCGCTTCATTTTTTCTGTATAGTTTGATAGGAAAATGTGAATAGATGCCGCAGTTTATTAAAACGTGCAAACACACGTGCAAATGTCGTATATAAGGCAAAAACAGAGTTTGAAAGTCAATATTTGGTATGAGCACCTTTATTCAACATAGCCTGAACCCTCTTAGACAACCTTTCTTGTTTATTCTTCGGGAACAGTTCTCCAGGCTTTGTGAAGGACATTCAAAGCTCTTCTTTGGATGTTGGCTGTCTTTCGTTGGTCCCACTCTGTTTCGGTAATGTTTCAGTCCAGGCTCTGGGTGGCCAATCCATGACTTTTCTATCTAGGTAAGATTGGGATTGTCATATTCCATCAATTTTGACAAGATCCCCAACAGGTTGAAATGCAGCCCTAAACCATGACAGCCTTCACTGTGTTTTACAGATGGTTGTAGACACTCACTGTTGAACCTCTCTCTTAACCTCCTGACAACAGTTCCAAAATATTTCAGCCAAAAATGTCAAATTTGTATTCATCACTCAATCAGACCTATTGTCACTGATTTTCAGTCCAGTTTATTTGTAATTTGGTATACTTCAGCCTTTTCTCCATCTTTCCTTTCCTTAAAATAGCCTTTGACAGCTGCCCTTTCACTGAGACCAATTTCTGATGAGGCCTCATTGAACAGTGGGTGGCTCAAATGAGGGGCCAGATCCATATCTCAGCTTTGCTGGATTTTTTTTCTTGTTTCGTAAGTATGAGACTTTCAGATACAGGTTGAAATGCAACCAGGTTCTCTCCAATTAAATGAGTAGGAAGAATCATGACTGCCACATCCTGAGGAATGACCAATTTAAATGCTACAATGGCAGAGAGGTCTACACCTTTTGAGGAGTGGAAATATGGATATATTACTTTACATTTGTTACTTTAAATGACCAAAGAGTTGTCATTTTTTCATATTTTGCTCTTCCAGATACTCTTTGTTTCTTGTATGTTTTTTCTCACAGGTGTGGCAGCAGTGATCCATTGCAAATCTCTTTGTTTGTGCTCTACCCTTTTATCATTTTTTCCTCCCCCTTTCTTTTTTCTTTGTCTTTTTTTTCTCCTGCCTGTCAGCTTTGGCATTGTCATATTGTACATGTACTGTAATAACAGAAATAATAATAATAAAAATGATAATAAAAAAATAAATAAACAGATAAAAGAAACACAAACAAAAGGAGCTATAGAAAATTTATAGAACTCATCTTAAAAAAGTGAATGTGTTTAGAGCAACATCACGTTCAGATCAAGACAAGCTTTAAAAAAAAACAAAAAAATAAGACAAGTGCAAAAACAACTAATCACTGCTAACATGCTCAAACATATACACAAAGAATCGTAGTGAAAGACACCAGGACCCAGTGTTGTTGTTGTTGTTGTTGTTTTTAAGAAAAGCAGAGAAAACAAGCTTACAGTAGTACATAGAAGCTAACAGTGTAGAATCACTGTCACCACTTTATTGTGTAAGGGGCTCTTTATGCTAGTTTTTGCCAATTTCTGTGTCGGCTGTTGCTGTTTGTCGTAATTCTTAAATGATAAAAGAAGGATTTTGTGTATTTCCTTCTTTTTACAAGGTTGATCTTTGCTCAAATGTGTACAATGACAGCTGATGCTGGGGAGTAACTCAAACTACAGTGAGTAAGTAATATAACAAATTACTTTCCACACGGAGTAAATAAGGAATCTAATTATGTCTTTGGGAATGATTAATAGAAGGAACTCAGAGACTGCAGTTGTGGTTCTATTGTGTAGTTTTTTTTACATATTTTCTTGACAAGTGAAAGATTGCAAGAGGAGACACAAATCCTTAGGGGATTGTGTCAGGAATAATATCTGATTTTAAAAAGAAATCTGCCAAAATCCGATATGCAGGAACTAATCAAAGATTGAAGTTGTCCTCTAAGCCCAAGACTAAATGACCCAGGTTTACAGTAAATATAGTGACCTGGACCTTTCCATCAATTTGTGTGAATTTTATAATCCAGTAGACAGACAAGCAAACAAAAGCCATGTTTTCACCCAGAAAAAGAAGTCTTAGGTTAATCTTTTTCTTTTTCAGTGCACTTGCAACGATTCAGAGAATTCACCTACAGAGAGCTGACAAACGTCTGTTTTTACAAATCATCTAGACAAGAAACTGCTTCAGTCTAGTCCGGGGCTACTGCAGAAGATGAGTGCTGAGTTAAGTAAAAACTTTAGGATCTAAAATTTTAGCTTTTGAGACTTCGGGATGTAACATATGCTACCTGCCACCTCGTGTCTTACTTCTCTTAGAATGCCAAATACAGTCTAAAGTAGTTATTCATTCCACACCTACAGTACCAGGCTGCCAAACCTAAGTTTGCACAAGTGCAGATGTAGGTGTGTGCGGGGGACTAGAGTAAAGAAATAAACATCACTTACTTAAAAATATCTTTAGAATGGGTAATATCTTTAAAATGGTTTTTAAAAAGTGTTTTTAACTGTCATCTAAATATATTTCAGATCAAATACATCTCTCTTGAAACTTGTGGTTTCTGGATTGCATTTTAGTCATCATCTTGAATGAAAGTTAACTTTGAGGAGGCATTTCTCTTTCTCTATTTGCAGGCAATGACAGTATCAGTCATGTCAGACAAGTTACCAGCAGATGGCAGCACAATGCCTTCTGGCCTTGGTTGCTGGTTCACAGAGGTACAGACTCTGACTGGCTGATTGACGTGAACCTGACACGTCCACAGCCACTCAGTCGCCCACACTCAGGGCGGAAGCAATCACGGCTCCCTCTAAAGTACAGTGAAAGTAAAATCCCTCCATTTTTACTGAACTTCCAAGAGAGCAGCAGCTGTCCCGAGGGTTGTCATTTTCTAGTTTGTGAGTGGGTGGCTGTCGGGTGCGGTTTGTCACACAGTGGACCTTGAGGAACAACCAGGGATGTGATGGTCCGCGTCTTTGGACCCAGACAAGGGAGGAGAACATGCATCCACGGGGCCAAAAGGCCCTGTGGTCACGCATTCCTAAACTCCTCCAGCACTGCCTACAGCCACGACTAAAATATCAGATCCAGTCATGCAAACACTGCGGTCACAACATAACGCTTCCATTCACACATATATACATGTTTATATTGTATTTATTCCAGCGCTACAAATGACAGGTTGAGCACACCCCTGCATTCTGTTAAGATGCCGAAGTTAATCATGAAACGACAGTCGAGTTTCTCTGGCAGTTCTCCACATATGCATTCGCTTATAACTGCAGGAAATGTTTAGAATATATGCTGCTACAGTTAAAATAACTATGTCTCCAATCCCATATGTTCCCAAACAAAGTCACATGACCGCTAAAGATGGAAAGACTGTTACATAAACTAAACTAAAAGTAGAAATATCCTGTTAGTGAGTTTACTGGCAGTTATATGGGTTTATATTGTTAAGCTATGTGATGATAATTTGTCTTTAAAAAAGGTAATACTGCACATTTGTGCATGTTTTTAGTGGTGTACAGTCTGTGAATTCATCTAAAGGTTAAAATGTCAAAAATGTAAAACATAAAGATAATTATTTTGCATTTTAGACTGCAGTTATAGTCGCTGTAGTTTGTAACAAACCCTGTAACAAAGCCCAAACTTGGTGAGTAACTATTTTACAGCAGTTGGCTCTATGCATGAAAGACAGGAGTAAAGAGGCCTAGAGGGAGGTGGGAAATTTGGGGTAACTGTTTCTCTAATTTCCTTATGCAAATTAATCCTTGTTAGATCTAATTTGTGGATTATGTAACATATTTAACAAATTCATAATGATTTTTTTTTCTGTCTCTGGCAACGCTGGCATTACTAGGCTATTTTGAACCAAGGCATCCAATTAGGTTTACTAGTCTAGTTGGCATCCGTGAGGTCATCAGTGGTCTTAATTTGAGCTTGTTAGTTGGAAGTGGTCAGGAGGCA
>VUQG01002144.1:20712-34227 GCA_015106755.1 Etia nguti
TTTTATTTTTTTTTTTTTTTTTTTTGATTTGTTTTTTTTTTTTTTTTTTTTTTTTTTTTTTTTTAGATTTGTCTACTTGAGGGTTAGAAAATGGTGAAATATTTTTGAAAAATCGGTCACTTGACAGATATAGCTGACTGTAGCAGAAAGAAATGAGCTTAGAGAAAGGAAAGCAAACCAGGCTTCTTCTTATTTCTGCTTATTAGCCATTACTACTACTGCTCAAATCTCCAACCCATGGGTAATCATGGTTAATTCAGGTTCCAGGTTATTACAAGGAAGGTCAATTTATGAAATGCGTAAGATAAAGTGATTTCCACGGGCGTTTTCCTTAGGGTGGTACCAGGTCACCATGATGCTGTCATGTCAATATGGAACAAAATCTCTGAGGAATGGTTCCAGCTTCTTGTTACCAGCAACGTATACCTAATAAAGTGTCCAGAGATTAATATAATGTTAAATAATCTCATAACATGAACTGAAAATTCTTGTAATCATTGCAAATGTAAAAAAAAATTTAAGTTTTGAAAAAACAACTTCTTTTCACATGCCTCAAACTAATTTACTTTGGAAAGGTTAACTTAAAAGATGTGTGAGACATTGTTCTTTACTTCCACCACTTAAGAGAATAAATCATTTTAATGACTATAAATCGACTACATTTTCTTAGCTCTATTACCTTGCTTTAACCTATTTTCAAGTGTTTTGGTATTTATTTGTGCCCCCCTCTGCCTTACCCTGGTGCCACCCCATTGAAAAACTCCTACAAACACCCCTGTCCAGCCCGCTTCATTTTTTTTACCTTCTAAAAAGCTCATGTCACGAGTCCAGCTCTGTAAATACTGAGTATCGAATCACTGCTGCAGAGTGCTTGCAAGAGAGAAGAGCAAAAGATGATTTCTTTTTCTTTAAAAAAAAATTTTTTTTTAAGTTCTTATGTGCTGAGTCATTGTGACAAGATGTTTTCACTTGTGTTTTTGGGGCAGCGTTACTGACGATATCAGGCCCCAGAGGAGGAATCTGCAGTATGATTACATGTGCTGACAAGATGGTGGGGATAAAAACAGCATCAAAGGGCCGGCAATAATTCAGCGCTGCCAGTTTTACACCGTGACACCATTCAAAATAGCATCTGTAACACAGCATTGTTTCCTGCACTCTGGCATGGCACTTGAAGGGCACCCGGGGAGCAGTCTCATTAGGGCGACCTTTCAACAGGCGGGTCACAGGCAAAAGGAGACAAGCACATGAGACCTCAGTGACTTATGTCTCGTCGTGCTTGGGATGCAGCGCTCTCACTCCCGCCTCATTGTTGAAAGACTGATAGATCGACTATCTCAGATTCTCTGTTATGCATTTCCTACAAAGTGCACTGCTCCTTGTGTGCCAACCAAAACACACAGTTATCTTTAAGAGCCAGTAAGTGTCCACAAACTTCTGGAAGCAGCGGGTGCCTCTGGAAAGGCACACTGCCTTGCTCACAAGGAAGATTTTTTTTTTTTTTTTAAGATTTTGTCAGTTAAAAAACTTTTTAGTGATCAATTATGACCTGAAGCTTGGTGGAAAAAAACTCACTGCACTCTGTAGTTAATCGCCTGGCTCTATTTTGATATCCCACTGAGATACACAACCTGCAATGCAGGGGATGGCACAGTTTCCTTTACTATGTTTAGCTGAGCACCTGAAGTGCACATTATGCATTTTGAGATACTCATTTTCTTTTTGTGAACACCCACTCTGTCGATCTGTGCTCACATGCAATGCAGAGAATTAATATTGCAAACGGTTGAGCTCACAGAAGTTTATTCAAGTGTCAGTGATCCCAGTCAGACCTCTTGCCGGTGTCCCAATGCTGCAATGCAGAGAGTTATCATGCCTGACAGGGGGAGGAGGTCCTCCCGCCGTGCATTCAGAGATCTGTCGGACACCAGAGGGCGATGTCCGCATGTGAGAGTGGAGGGTCCAGCTGGAGCATTTTTACATGCAGAAAGGAAATTTTTAAGAGGTTGTACCTCTATTCATTAGCACACAATGTTTTATTAACTATATATCTTTCTTTAATGTGTCTTTGTTGGGCTTTTCTGTGAGGCTGTGTCGAAAGAGCCAAAATTTAAAAAATTAAAAAAATAAATTACTCTGATTAAATAGCGTATTAAATAGCCCAAAGATAATAAAAAATAAATATGATTGTTGTCACTGATAATAATGTTGGCTTCTGTGTTTCCTCAGGTTTTATTTCTTAAATCTTTCCCTGTTGTTTATTTCTGCATCTTCGTGCATTTCCACCTCATTTATCATTTTATTAATTCATACTTTATCTGTTTATGTGTTTATTTCTGTGTTATCTTCACGTCTTTAGTTCACATATTTTTCTGCCTCACTATGCAAAGGAAAAAGCTGTTATTCTAAGTGTGTCACAGGATAAATCTTTTGTTTCTCATTACAAATTTTACATTATTTTTATTAGAAGTAGTATTAGTATGGTATTTAAATTATTTTCAGGATTTTTAAAAAATGTATTTATTTATTTATCTTTAGTTTTGGCAGTTTTGGTTCTCCATAATTCTGTTTTTCTTGTATACTTTTGAAACTTTTTTTTTAACAAATCCCTTGGGTTTTGTGTCAGGAAGGGTATCTGGTGTAAAACTGAATATGCAGCACTACCTGCTGTGGCAGCCCTGTCAGAACTATCTTTATTTACATTAATCTACAATTAAGATAGTATTTACTTAACGGGTATAAACATTTACAGGAGAGACATAAATAATTCTAAAGATACACTATGAAATTTTACACCCATCTTTTCCTGTCAGGACTGCCTTGTTGTGCTTATTATTCCACACCTGCCCACCAAACGTCACCATCACCACCTGACCTCCTCACCTGCTTATACAGTTTCTCCTCTTCCCTCTGTGCGAGGTCATCTGTGGTGCTTTACCTCCTCATCCTGTTCTGATCGCTGCTTTTAGTTGCCAGTAACTTATCATTAGAGCTAGAAAAGACTAGTAATCAGTGGTCTGCTACTTTCCTTCCAAGTTTTACTCAATGCCTTAAATTTTTTTGTGATTTGGTTTTTTAAAAAAAGAAAGAAAAACTGGCCGGCTACTCATTTTTCTGGATCTTTCTCGAGTGCCATTTGTTATTAGTTGCTCTCCAGGACTGGCAGCATGCCAGAAGCTTTGATCAATTCCTTATGGGTTTAGATTTCATCCAGCGGGGGCCGTGACAAAAATAAATGATCTGATCTTTGTTGTGCTGGCAGGATGACAGCAGCTCCATCCAGGATGACTCACTCTCTCAGCAGTGTGCCATTCCTGACGCTCTCCTCTACCCATCAGCAAAATTGCCTTGATCCTCCGCTCATTGCCGCCCTGTCGCCCACCCTCGAGCTCACTCACAACGGAGCAAGGCGGTCGCATCCTCGGGGCTGGCGGCGTGGTTTTCATCCTGCAGGGGTGAGAACGTGCAAAGCAGTGAGCAAATGTGCTGAGAGAATTCCTCACATTCTCCTGCTCAGTCCCGGTGGCCTGGTTTGGTGTTGGGTTCCTGGGAGAGAGGGAAGAGGAGCCAGGGGAATCGGCAGCCGACTCAGCAGCTGACACCTCCTCTGATCTCTATCTCTTCCTACAGCCATAAACCAAACTGTCTGACTTTTCAGCATGGTAGCCACATAAACATAGCCTTCCTCATGGTCTTCTTTAAGATTGCCAGCTTTTGTATCGAAGGATCAGTTGGTTACGGCGAAGATTTGGCAGTGACCAAATTTCAACCTCAGGTATTTTGTACAGGGCTGAGAAGAGACAAGATTAATGTTGAGGTTAAAAGAAACCACCACAGATAGATTGATCGTTTAATGGATCAGATACTCAGTCATGCTAGTAAAAATTACACTGTTTTCTCTACTTATCCATGCACTTTTATTTGATATATTGTCTTTTTCAGCAGATGTTATCTTATTTAAAATGTAGTCAGTGGGTATTGAATGACAGAAATTGAGATACATGCCATATTAACTGCTCTGTAAAACACTCTTAGTGCTACATGCTAAAGGCTTTATGAGTCGACAGACCTGCTGAGCTTGCACTTTTCAGGTTAACACTACTCCAGTGTAATGCTTGCAAAACTGTCTGAACATAGCACACTTGTTGGGCGGATTTTTACACATCTTTGAGCTCCGTGGGATAAGATCGCAATTACTGAGCTCAAAGGGAGATCAATGATCATGATGTGAGTCAATCACTATTCCCAGTGCACAGACAATTCTACGGTATCCTGGGGCCTTTGTACATAAGATGCAGTTCTCACAGTTGGTGCTTGATAAAATACTCCAATTAAAATTCACCTGTCCCACAATGGATGTGTAACACAGTGAAAAATCCTACTATATTAAATTTATCCTTACATGTGACCAAGGAGCACAACAAATCCTCACCTTTATGAAGTTGGAGGCAGTAACAGGTTAGATTTTTGCTTTGAAAATTTACAGAAATAACTGTTAAACAGTCCAAAGTTGTAATGTTACAAAGGGTGTAAGACCTGTACTCACTAGCCACTGCAATAGGTACATCTTACTAGTGCCAGATTGGGCCACCCTTTTCTTCAGAACTGCCACGGTTCTTCATGTCATTCAACAAAGTGCTGGAAACATTCCCCAGAGCTTTTGGTCCATATTGACATGGTAGCATCACACATTTGGTGGAGATTTTTCAGCTGCACATCCATGATGTAAATCTTCTGTTCGGTCTGTGCTTTCATGCTGTTTATGGTACATCCTGATCCTACCATCTGAATCTCAAAGTAGAAATTTAGACTCATCATCCCAGGCAACATTTTTCCAATCATGTTGTCCAGTTTTGGTGACACTGTGTCAATTGTAGTCTCAATTTCCTGTTCTTATCTGTAAGGAGTGGCACCTGGTGTGGTCTTCTGCTGCTGTAGCCCATCTGCTTCAAGGTTTGATGCACTGTGCATTCAGAGATGCTCTTCTGCATACCTATAAAAAAGTGACGGCTGTAACGAGTTACTGTTGCTTTACCGTCAGTTTGAAGCCATACTCCTCTGACCTCTGACATCAACAAGACATTTTCTACCCGAGAACTGCCGCTTACTGGGTATTTTCTCTTTTCCTGACGATTCTCTGTAAACCCAAGAGATGGTTGTGTGGGAAAAGCGCAGTTGATCAGCAGTTTCTGAAATACTCAGACCAGCAACCATGTCACATTCAAAGTCACTGAAATCATCTTTCCTTGCCATTCTGATGCTCAGGTTAAACTTCAGCAGGTCGTCTTGACCCTGTCTACATCCAGTTGCTGTGGATGGCTAATTAGATATTTGTATTAATAAGCAGTTGAACACATGTACTTAACAACTGTGTGCTGTGTATGTCTTCCTAGCATGAAAATAAAAATTGCTGTGTCATTTCTTTGGGATTTAAACGGGCTGAAAAGTCACCTCTGCCTGCCTTCTTTTTCCCTTAGTCATTGTACGCCTAATTTAGCAGCAGGCACATCTTTCTCTGCAAGGTGCACAAGCTGTACCCTTGAAAAGATATTTTTACTGGGAACCCTCCATCCTGACAGGCTGCTCTTTGTCTCCCCTGTGGCGCTTTAAGCTTGACAAAGTAATAATGAAAGAACCAGATTTATTCCAAAGTTTAAAGCCACTGCATACGTTTTATGTCAGTTAACAAGTTTTTCACAGTATTTCCAGCTTCTCCCTGTGTCATAAATAGGCAAAGCTGCAAAAGACAAAAGCATGACCCAGCTGCTGAATTATACATTAGCTGGTTCAGCAAAAAGCTGAACCCCTATGCTCCTTTTAGGGTGCTACCATTGTATTCAAGCCAGTAGTTTTAGATTGATCACCAGTTTGCTTTTCTTCCCTGAGCAAAGAAAATTAGAACTTTTAAGTGTGGAGTTGGAGACTTACTGATCTCAATGACAGTTTACCCATAACTCATTTATATAGTCCCACCAACAGTTTAAGGCTCATATTTAACCAGACAAAATACTGCAACATGCACTGGCACAAAGGTTTTCTCCAGCATTCAGGATCCTAATGACTTTGTTTTTTTCTCTGACTTTCCACCATGCGCTATCATCCACTCACTGTTTTAATGTGTCCTTGGTTTATGAGTAAATACCTGTAAATCTAGTGACATTAACTGCTGCGATTGTGACGTTGTAATCCTGTGAAGGCCTCTTTAGCTTTGTCAGTCCTCATACAGTTGGACTGAGTATTATTTCCCATCCCTGCCAGTGACTCTGATGTCATGCCAGAGAAATCCCCTCTCCATCTCAGGGTCTCCCAGCTGTTGTTTCAATATCATCTTTTAAACCCCCCGTTAATAAAAAAGTGATTGAAAGAGCTTTGCGTCCTCCTATATCCAGTTACTTACACTTTGGTAATATGCACAAAAGCTGTTTGAAAAGCTCTTTCCTATGCTCCTCTCTGGTTTTCAGACTGAGCTCTGTGTATCTGTGTGTGTGTGGGTGTGAGCACTAAATAGATCCTATAATTGCAGAAAAGACAGCTGACATGACGACGGTAAACTGCAGATACTTTCTCTTGTTTGAGTCTCCAGTTTCCTTGACATCTACTTCAGCTCTAATTTATTCAGTCAAGCCGAGTCTATAGGAGAAATCAATTTGCTTCATTATGTGTGCAAGTTTCTGCCTTCCTGTTGTCCCACAGTTTGGTGAGTATTGTTTAACTCTCTCACTAGCCACCCAACATAGTAGACAACATGCTTGTAACAACAGTGGCATCTTCATGTCTTTTATGGCTCTGGAGGTAGTTTTCCCAAACTTAAGAAGAATAATCTTAAATACTCAGAGGTCTAGTAGTTGAAAAGACTGCGTGGACTAAACTAAAGTCCTTGGTGTGTGTGCTTTATAGGAAATTAAGGCTGCTGCACGTGTCACTTGTCTTACACAGACTTGATGTCATTTTTTCGTTTTAGTGGCCCAAAAGTCCAATAACAAATCGGTGCAGCATGACTTTACATCATTGATGGAAAATGTGCTTTTTAAAGATGATAATCAGCTACTTTTCTTAATAAAAAATGACATTTTTTTCTCTACACTTTAAGACATTTTAATGTTAAATGACTGTGAAGTAGGTAGGATTAAAGTATGTTTACTACCCTTACCTGCTCTGTCTGCTGTAATCTTCTGCTTTGCAGAAATGTGGTATAAAGCATAGTTCGCTCAAAACTGCATCTTTTCAGGATTTCAGAGAGGTGTCTTCACTAAAGAGCAGGCTCAGCATCACACCAGTTTAACAGCATTAGCTGAATTAATCTCAGGAGCTCAGCACCGTCTCATTAAAGGTGGCCACTCTCCATTGATTAAAGTTCCACCCTGTCAATAGTTTTGTCTATTCAGGGTATTGGTTGCCTTGGTTTGCATAGTCATGTGCTTACAAAGCAAATCAAGAGCCTGTCTCATTAATTTGTTATTCAGCCTGGTTCAGTATTTCTGTCCCACTGGGACTAAAAATTCCTAGTTCTCTGCTTTACTTCAGTTCATCAAGGTGGTTTTCATGGAAGGTTATCCCGGTTCCAAATTTTCTGCCCACAGCACTAATTTACTCAGCGAATTAAGTATATCCAAAAACCCTCTGGGATATTTTCAAGTGCAATTTCTCGTTATTTTATTCTGATAATATGATTGTGTTGTTATTGCTCCCTAGAATTACAATGATCATGATAATTTTGGGCTTTTAAAGATTTCTTTGAACTGTTCTTTTTCTGTGATGAAACCATTCACAAATGCATGCATCTTTAATCACTCTAAAAATAAGAATTGGGTGCACAAATTTCAATGTATGTTTTCTCTAATCCACACAGGGTCAAAAGTATAAATATAAGGTTAAATATACACATATATGTTCTTAAATCTTTTAATAAGCATTTTTTGACTTGACAAGACCGAGGCCCACTGACTTCTAGTTTCTGATCATGACTGACCTCAATAAATAAATAAATATTAAATACATTTAATTTAATTAATTAAATAAAAATTTCTAAATATCTGTAGATTCCAAGATTATCAGTTCAAACAAATGGATCTGAGCACTGTTATTCAGATGTATCACCACTTTGGGTCTTCTTTGAAAGAAGACCCAAACTGTCACCATCTGATTGGAGGAGATTTGTTAGGATGTTCAGGAACAACCCAGGAACCACCAAGGCTCAAGCCTGCCATGAATTAGAAACTGCTGGAACATTACTGTCCACGGTAAAGAGAGTTTTAGAAGAAGAAGAAGCCCCTGGTCCAAAAGCAACATCTTCAAGCCTGACAGACATTTGCAGCTGTCCACATGGACAAGCCAAATGTTTGACCAAAGTTTTATGCCCAGATGAGACAAAGATTGAGCTATTTGACCACAAAGGGAATATTTGGAGGAGTAAAACTGAGGCTTTCAAGCCTAAGAACACTACTAGCTGTCAAGCATGGTGGCGGTGGTATCATGCTCTGGGGCTGTTTTGTTGCCAGTGGTACCGGTACATTGCACAAAGTGGATGGAATAATGGCAGAGGAGGACTACCTCCAAATTCTTTAACTTCACCTCAAATAGACTGCTAGATGATTGAAACCTGGACAAAGTTGTGTGCTCCAACAAGGCAATCATCCCAAACATCACCATCAAAACTGGCTTTGAAATGGATGAAGCAGGATAACATAAAGCTTCTGGAATGGACTTCCCAAATGTTCCACTTTAAAGCAACTAGAAATTTCGGGACTATGCTTAAATGAACTCTACCAGTTCTGCCAAGAGTGGTTAAATTAGAATTATCCCAGAAGCTTGTTGCTGCCAAAAGCGTCTGGGCAAGGTGCAACTTGCTAAGGCACAGTTGACTAAATATTAGTTGGGGTTCGAGTATATATTTGAGCCTGTATGTTTACTTTTACCCCTTTGTGGATTAGAGACAATCCTAAATAAAGTCAGACTTGTGTACTCAGTTCTTGTCTTTTAGAGTCTTTAAAGATTCACGCTGTGCAACCATGCCACCATTGAAGAAGAACAGATACAGAGACAGAAGATCTTAACACTGCCTAAAAGGTGACCGATAAGCTGGTTTAACTAGTACTAAAAGTAAAAGTATTTCTACAGCTCCACAGAAAATTTCTCCCAGCATCTGCCTTGACTATACATGATGTTGCATGTTTGGATCTTTAAGCTATGACAATGTAGACTATTTTTATGCAGTTGTGTTCATAACATACATGCATTTCCTGCTTAACTTTGATTGTTTTTTAAGTGTGTCGGTGTGTCTAAATGCAGCTCGGCTCGGCGAACGTATCCTCCCAGTTTAGAATCTAAATTAAAACGGTTTGTTTATTTGTTGTTTTTTTTCCATCGTGGGTTCTCTTGGTAGTGCTGTTTATCTGCACTTAGGCCTCCACAGTTGCTAAGGTGGGTCTGAGGCTCCCTGGCAGCAGATAGCACCTCGGGGCCTCAGAGGTCTGTGGCAATCTGGGAATTCCCCTGAGCCTTCATCTCCTACCAGCACCCTGCAGAGCAGGATGCAAACATGAATGTAAAGGGGGGCGGAGGGGGTGAACCCAGTGCACTCAGAATTATTTTTATTTTCACAATGTTATAACCAATATTTAATCAAATGAAGGTAGTTGTGCACAGATATAAATCTTTTTATTGATTATGAATAATTCAGGGACACTGTTTTTGTTTTTTTTTATTATATAAATCCGCCCACAAGGGAAATTGTAGTAAATGTTGTAAATGCTTAGAATGGCATTATAGTATGCTCTAAATCATTCACTAGAATGATTTTATTTACTGCTTAGAAGCAGTAAATAAGAATTATTTCATTGCTAAAATAGTTTCCATTGAAAAAATCATGTCAGTTTGTTGAAATGAAGTCTTTTATATGACGATAATGCAAAATGTGGATACTTTTTCGAAAGTAAAATGATTATTTTTGCCTAATTATTTCCATCAGCAGTACAACTTTATTTCTGGGTCTGAATTTAATGAGTTACCCAAAACAATGCCAAGTATTTGATATATGCCAGTTATATTTTTATGTTAGTTGCAGGGTGTGTTACTTACAATAATAACGCGCAATCTGACCAGGCAGAATATTTGGTTGTGTAAACTTCCTGGACAAACAGCTAAGGAAGTGTCAGACATGATTGCCATTTGCTCTGCTGTGACTGGCTGCGACTGTTTTTACACCTTCCTTCTAAATAAGGCAGCAGGCTGCCAGGACATATGACCACCGTCCCAATTTGGGCCCTGGACACAGTATCCATTCATCCATCCCATGGTTGCTTAAAGCCAATGAAAGTCAAACACACTCACACACACACCCTCCCCTCCCACAGGTCTCCCATGTGAGGAAGAGCCGGGTTAAGTCAGTCCCATTATTTAGAGGAAGACTGAAAAATAGGTTAGCTTGCCTTCAAAATAAAATCAGACAATGTCACAGCTTGGAAACTATTAAAAAATACTTAAATGATTTTGCCAGCATTTAACTATTAACTCTTTAATTCTGTACTGTAATGTAGAACAGTTTTCTACTGTAAAAAAAAATTAGTAATATACTAGATTTACACTGTAGTATTGCCACATGCATGTTTCCCATTATACTATTATAGCTCCTTGTGTAAAGTACATCAGCAGTATTCGACTGTAAAAAGTATTACATTTCCCTGCTATATGACATATAAATTTTGAAGTATAATACTGTCATCTATATGTATGCTGTTATACAGTTGAAGATCCTACTATAATTTTCCATATAAACTTTTTTGTTTTTTATACTGTACAGTAAGCACAATCGTCTAGATTTACAACTATTAAATTGTTATTTTACAGTGTACCTACTGTAATCTATAACAACCGTATGTATAAAAACATTACATTTTCCCAGCTATATAGAATATAAATTTTACAGTATAATACTGTCAGCTGTTTGGTTGCCCCTGTACTTCAATTTTAGTATTACTACTTTAAGTACTATATGTAGTTTATTACTGTAAAAGTATGTCTTCAATACAATAGCTAGAATCACTCAGGATTACTGCCCATAATCCTTGAATTGCACAGTAAAGGGCCACACAAACAGGAAACTACATTAAAGATCCACATCAAGCAAAAATCTAAACACAAAATAACCGCTAATAACATTTACACTATCATAAGTGTTTGTGCTTGCTTATACCTTAAAAATGTACAGTAAATTTGCAGTTAAAGCATGTTTTTGTTTTGTTTTTTAATGTCAAATCATTTTCACTTGTATTTACTAAGAATGTCATTATAAGTATTTCATGTACACAAATTTTGAGACATAATAAAATAAGAAAAGAATGTCTGAACATCCCACTGCATGTTGTTTGTACCACAATAAACGACCAAAACAAGTTCTAGGAAATGTTTTTTTTTAATTTGTTTTTACTTATTCACCATTTTCTTGTGATACTTAATGTAGACAAGTATTCAGTTAGTTGAAAAATGATCAACTTATAAATCAAAGCTGTCTTCATACATTTAAAAACTCAATCACTGAACTTTTAAGTACAATTCTGTGTTTGAAATCATATCACAAGTCTTAACATCAACAGAAGCAGCACTGAGAATCTGTGTTCACATTTTTTTTCAACTCTATTGTTTTACGGGTGACAAATTAAAGGAAAACATGAGGAAAATGTCTTTTTCAATACATTAAAGTCATTCATAATGCATAAATGCATAAACTCTATTTCAAACAGCGATTGTGTTTTTAATTTGCTTCCACTGCCTTTTACTAAGCGTCTATCACTTCAAACACAATAAAGACGAGATGATGGCAAACATGTAGAATCCACTCCTGTTTTTGTGACCTTGTACTTTCGCTGTAATGCATTATAAAACACATTTTAGTGACAATTGGTAATAATTTTAGTCTCTCAATGTTTGACTTTAGTAATAAAAATATCCTGTGTATTCATCTAGATTGAGTTTTTGTAAAGGCCACAGCATATAACTGTGCAGCTATTTTAACTAGGTCTGAGAGAGAAGCTGATGCAGGGAAGTTTTTTTTATTATTATTATTTTGAAATGCACCACAGGAAGCTCTTCTTCTCAATCTGTCTCGCTTATTTGACGCTGATTTGAAGGTGCAGCACCCCCCCCCCATCACTCCTATCAGAGCTGCCGCTCCTGGCAGGGTCCTGTAACTCTCCTCCTCCTCCCATCTCCTACTTTTTGATGGGGGGTGCAGCGGTGAAGTCACAGTGATGTCATTTTAGGATGTGAGAGTCGGGGGCAAGGTGAGCTGGTTTTGCGGTGAGTGGTGTCCCCCTCCACGGCCAGCGTTGCCTGATCAGAGGCGCGGAGCGGCGAAAGATGATCATCGCCACCGGCACCAATTCAAGCTCCGACGCGCTCTGTCCCAATCCTCCTGCTCAGATCTCGGGCTATGGGGCCTTGATCTACCTTGATCCCAAAATAAGCCTTTATCACCACCATGCCAAAGGACAGGAATCAAGAAGAGTTGCATTTTTAGGGCTGGTAACTTTGACCACGTGCCCCATAGGTAAACTGGATGGCCATTGCGCAAAGGTGCCACAACAGTATGTCCAGCGGGGTCAGGACGCACTGGACGCTACCGGCAGTTATTGTACTGTGGACTTCTCTCTGGGGAATCGTTTCATCTTATCCGATTCCGAGCAGGACTAATGCGACTTTATTGGAAAAGAAGTGGGAGACCCTCTTCTCCCGCTCCTACTTGGGTATAACTGGGGGGAAATCGGAGCTGAACTGGGAGAGTGACTATTTGCAGGGCATCAAAAGAGTGCGACGACTGTACTGCAACGTGGGCATTGGGTTTCACCTGCAGGTGCTCCCGGATGGCAGGATAAGCGGTGAACACAATGAGAACCAATACAGTGAGTTGCATCCGGCAAAGCACTGGACCCAGAAAAAGAGTGTAACCCTATACGCAGGGCTGTGTAAAAGTTAGAGCCGCTCACTAATCTTGCATGATATTTAATAAGAGGTGTCGGCATGGTTGAAAGTTCCCGAAAGCAAAACCAGTGTACTGAGCTTTGCATCCGTGCAGTGCGAAATATGCTCCCAAACCAAAAACATGACATGAATGTTTGAGCCAGTTTAGACGCTAACTTATTTTTACCCTCCGTCCCCTACAGCAGGGCACCCTCCCGTCCCTCTCAGCACGCTCTCGACTATACTCGCAGAGTCGAACATGCAAATAGGTGATAACTGCACAGGGCTAATTGAGCAGGGAGAGCATCATCCAGTCGCAATGCACCTGCAAGGTTACACCCATCCCTGCTGCATAGGCCAGTTACTCGACTTTATCCCCAGTCGCAGTGTGACTTGTATCTTTGCTTCCCTAACAGTATGTTTCGTTCAGGTCTGATAGAGATCTCCACCGTGGACCGAGGAGTGATCAGCCTGTTCGGAGTGAGGAGTGGGCTGTTTGTCGCAATGAACAGCAGGGGAAGGTTATACGGAACGGTACGTTTGTGCGCAACTCCAGAGGCT
>VUQG01002145.1:0-17727 GCA_015106755.1 Etia nguti
ATCATTTACTGATTGTCACGGTTGTTATAGAGTGGACTCAGGCGCGGAGCTCGGATTAAAGACAGTGCGTTTATTTACAGTGCAGCGAGGTGACAACAGTTCAAATGTGCAACAATGATCGTTAGTGCGTCCTTCCTCTCGTGCTTAGCCCGTGCGTGGTAGTGAGTGCCCGTCTCTCCTCCAAGTGCTTCCCTGTGTCCGTCAATCCTCCGTTCCAATCCCTAGGTGAACACAAACGACAGCAAGATGAATACGTTGATCACACAATACTTAACAACGCTAGCGGCTCGAAACACTACCAGGCTTAGTGCAATACTCCAGCGCTGTCTGTCGCTCAGCCACACCATTAAGTAGCCCTGCCCAAGATGGTAGATGATTGGCAGCAGCTGGTGAATTGATTGCAGCTGAGGCAGCTCCGGGCGACAGCACTTCCGGGTCGGAGGTAGCCTGTTCCTAGGTTACCCTCCGTATACACCACAGCGGAGCCGGAGGGGAAGACAGAGCGAGAGGAGAGGCACACATACACACGCACACAATACACCGGCAGGTCGACCGGTCAGGGCACCGTCAGATCCTGACAGTGAAGCATAACAATACCTAGAAGTTTGACCAACCTCTGGGTTTAGTAATTTTCCACCACTGAAAAAATAAAAAAAAATGTTTCCTGGACTCAAAATATGGGATTATTAATCTCAAAATTTCAATTTACCTTACAACTTGAGAAAATAACTCAGTATTTTGACTTATGACATCAAATCTTTGAGGTAATAACCCATAATTTTGACCAATGGATGGCAAGAAAAGTTTGGGGGTTTTTTTTAGTGGGAGGACAAACTTCCACAGTTTTTACCTAGAAACAGGTTGACATAAAAGTTGCCTCACAAAGGATGAGTGTCCACAAACAGATAAGAAAAATATATCCTGGGTGTGTTGAACTTGCTTTGTAGTTCAGGCCTTAGATGACCAGTATGTGGTAATGCTGCTGCACTGATTATTGGCTGCATGGGTTTAAGACTCTTTTAACCTGAGCAGGAGTCAGCAGTCGAGTATAATTTCAAATATACTACATCTCAGGGAAAAGATAAAGATGACATTTAAAGAGATAAAACATCACGGTTTGATATGAAAACCTTTGAACATGTGTGTTGACGTGAACTGGTGAGGTATAAACCCTGAAAAAACATGATGGGGAATGTAAAGAAACAATGGTTAGTGAGAGGCTTGAAGGCTGTCAGGCATGAATTATTGATGAGCCAAAACACCCACATACTACACTTACTGTGTGCTCGAGGGAGAGTACATGTGCACATACACACTTGGCATGCAGTTTTTATTCCTCGATACTTGAATGCCATTTTCTTCACTACAGCATTCAGAGATTTGAGGTCCTGTCTCTGCATCAGCTGAAAGCGACGGGTGTTTGCACTTTCACTTTATCAGCAGCTTGCATCAGTGTGCCTTTGTGCGCCGGTACACATTTTGCTCCATGTTGCTTGCTTGTGCTGCCTGCTCTAACCTGAACCTGTGACCACCTTTGTCTGCTCTCTCTTCTTCTTTGCCTTAACTTTTGCTGTCATCTGTTTCTTGTTTTATGCACGTGTTTGTACAAAATGTGACCGACCATAGGATCGGTGTGTTAATAAAAGGACTGCACGACCATACAGGTTACCATGTTTCGGCCAGTTGACTATAAATTGTGTAGTTCATACATGTGCTGTAGAATTGATTAGCAGGGATTCAACTTCATGCTTCTTGTGTTTTATGTGAAAAAGTTTTCCTTTAGGGGAATGAAATTTCAAAAGCAAATAGACCTAAACCTGGAAGTGTTACATGGACGATGACTTTCTATTTGTGGCATAGTACATGGACTATGCGTTATTTAATCAAAACCAAACTATTAGGTGAGCTGAAAATGAGAACCGACTATTCTCAGTTGCTGAAGTCAAACACTGATTTTCTCCATCCAGTTTAACAAACAAGTCTTAAGTGCAAGTGTTTAATCATTTAAGCATTTGTATTTACATGAACTGTGCCAGCTCTGGTAGCTCAGACTGCTGGGAAATCAGAGAGTGGAAAAAAACATCATCAGCTTCCTGTCAGTGTCTGTACTCACAGATTAAGAGACTTCCTTTTGGCTCACCACACAAGGACCCCACCTGCACCACCCTCCTTCGAGCTTCCAGAGGCTCACTTCAGGGCTGAAGTGTGCAAGCTGGTTTAGAGGAAGGTTTTACAGATTTTCTTTTAAATGCACGAAACAAATGTTCACTAAACTGATGTTGGAAATATCAGAATATTGTAGTTTAACCATGGAGGATTACATTATGTCTGAGGTCAATGCTGTTCAGGATTACATAACAGTGGAACAGCAGCAGACTGATGCAGGTTTTATTCAGATAGTTTAGGGATGAGCTACCAACAGTGATGAGAAACACAGACACACACAGTACACTCGGTCGGTCTATCTGAACTGAAAATCTGGTTGATTAGAATCACAAAAGGTTTGCTGAAGATGTTTAGTCATGCATACGTCTGCGTGTGTGTGTGTGTGTGTGTGTGTGTGTCCTAACTTCAGCTCCACCTTTATTACATTCACCAGCGCTACATGCTGATATTAGGACGTAAATTTAATACGTTTGGAGAATAATTTTGACATAAAAGAAAAAAGAAGCAAAAATATTTTCATGTGTCTTTGCTGTTATAAATTAGAGTAAAATACATTTCCAAGATGGTCCGAGTCCCTCTCTGGTTTTGTTTTTTTTGTTTTTTTTGCTGAATTCTGTCCACTTTAGTCTCCAGCCTAAAGCAGACTGCATTTCTATAAGGGTTGGGAACTTTGTTTGTGCTTTTGCTTACTTAACTTGAAAATGTAAAAATTTAATCAGAAGAGCTAGTCTCACTTTAGTGCAATATAAGGGTCAATACATGGGTATGGTTGCATGAAAAATTTATCAGTGCTTCCCACACAGTCCCCTCAGAATGAGCTCTTTTTTTTTCTTTACATGCAGTAAAGATATCGAGATTTTGGCTTTTGGATATCAGATTGATTTGATACCATTTTTAACAACATTAAATGTCCTAAAAATTTTGTAGTGCCAAGCTCAGGGAAGCGGGGGAAAATGGAATGAATTAAAAAGGGTCAAATTTCAACTTGCACGGCATACATCTTTAATGGCTTTAAAAACAAGAATTTGTTGCACAAGTTTGAATGAACTGGGGATTTTCTCTAATCCACACAAGGTCAAAAGTAAACATACACTCTCAGTTATATATACATACAAACCCGCTAATATTTGGTTACATATTCCTTAACAGATTCCACCTCAACCAAATGCTTCTAGCAGTCATCAACAAGCAGCTGCAAATTTCAGTCGACTCTGAAGGTGTTGCTCTGTGTTGGGCAATCCAGTGAGTGAGCAAAGAGAAACTACCAGCCCAAAATTACCACAACGTTCTTGCCTATGATGAGTGTATGAAAACTTCTGAATACAACTCTACATTTCTCATTATGCAACCTAAAACATAATTTCATTATATCCTTCCTATTTGCTAAATGTACAAATATGACATAAAAGCAATAACAGTGTTTGGTGTCCCTCCTCTTCATGTATGACGACATTAATAGCAGTGTATACATCCTCACAGTCCTCAGTCCAGCTATAATTAAGAAGCTGGGGTGAAAACACCAGTTTGGGTGTCACAGTGCCGATCTATTGTATAATGAATCCACAAGTGGATGTTGTCAGTGTCCAGCATCCTGCCATAGATTACAGAAGTGGACATCCTGTCCAGGGTGACAGGTCAAACACAACAATCAAGTAACTAATCATGTCGGAAACAATACAAAATCAATATAAAAACACCTTTTAAAGTTACGTGGATAAAAGTGCAATTAAGAGCAACATTTTAGATTAAACGTGACAAATTCAGTTCTTTGTTTATGCCGAAAAGCTCCACCACGTCCAAGGTATGAATCCGGTATACGTTTCTGTGGAGCAGTGAGACGATGACCTTATCACCTCTGGGTGTGAGAGATGTTTTTCAATGTTGCTGCAGAGCCACAGCTGTATGATTATGGGCAACAGCACAGTGCATGTTTTGTGTACATATTTCAGTCTTATGTTCATATATGTGAGTTTGGTTGGTCTGACACACACCAGTTGATAATCTTAATAGTATTATCCATATTAGACAACATGTGTGCTGTTTTCAGACTTGTTGGTCTCCACAAGTAGTAAACTAAACTTTGATTTGTTCCAGTGCCTTTCGTTTAGTTAGTAGTAATAATAATAATAATAAAAAGCAAATTAAATGAGGATAAAAATGGAACAGTACTTTAAGTCTTTAGCACCTTCAGCTCATGACTTCAGAGCAGCGATAAAATATGATTGCCACTAAATCACTAAATTCTCAGGATTTCTCTTACATTGTAGTTGAAAAGAATAAAATTATTTCTTATGGATCATTTGCTCTCTCCATACACATGCTCCGTCCATTCAATACAATTATCAGATACTCCAGTCTGATTAGATTGTATGACTGTGTATTGCTTTGTTTGTTTACCTGCCATTTTGTTGGTGAGCAATGCATTTTTTTTATTTTGTATCCTGTCGGCTATTTAAATATGTATTTTTTTTCCCTTTTATCTCTGATTTTGTTTGCATGTGTCCTGGTACTTGTTCAAATTCATCCTGGCAATATCACTTGACTTGTGCCATGACTTTTGATCCTACACATTTTGCCATGGTAACCATATCATTCCTGTTCCCCCTCCCTTCCCCTCCCCTCCCCTTCCCTCCTCCCCGCCCATATCCTCGTCCTCTGTCTTTCGTCTGACTCGCCCGAATAAAAGTTCCCATGATGCACGGTGCCACCACCTCCACTGTTTCGTCGGCCTCGACCCCAGTCACCAATGTTCCTTTCGCTGAATCTGCCGCCTCGAATCAGGTTTGCTCTTTCATTTCAGTCCTCTTTTGATTTTAGCTCTGTAGGATCTGAGTCCTGTTCACAGTCTGCCTGTAGTGTCACGTGTTATCTTCACATTTCATCTCTCCTCACGTTTCTGTTTCTTATGACGCGAGCAAATGAAAACAACTCGTTTTGAGAGGAATCTTGAAATAGACAACTGTTTTCATCTGAGTGTCTTTGTTTGGTGTTGAATCACATCGTGTATGTCTCAGTCGTTACTGTGTGCAGTATGTGGCCTGGCATTAAAGCATGCCAACTCTCATCTCTGTTAAAAAATATATATATATCATAAAAAAATAAATGTTTGCAGCCAAACAGTTCCTTAATTTGCTTGGATACAACCTACCAGTCAAATGATTTGGGGCACCTTCATTAATTTGTAATAAACTTGAATGGTACAAAGGTCAGCAGGTCACCAGCAAAGGAAAAAGGAAAAAAAAACAAGCTTTAAGTCATCACAGAAAAGGGGGAAAAAATGCGTAAATTTATTAAAAAAAACAAGTCTAAGTTTAATAAAACTGGTTGAACTACAGCTTTCCTACAGCTCTGGAAGTTAATAAATGGACCCAATATTTTTTTTGAGAGGGAATAAAATAACACTGACGATGTAGGCGTCTCAAAAACTCACAAAAACTCGTGTGTCAAATATAATACATGGTTCAAGCAATCTTGGTCTGGGGTTTATACCACAGCAGCACAGAGACCTGAAATATCTGAAGAAACGAACTGGACAGAAAATTGAACTTCGATTAAACGGACAGGTCAACCTGCAAGTGTATTGATGTCTGCTCCACTGTGGAAAGACTGGTACAAAACAGACGTTACAAGAGAGATGTAACGTGAAAAAAGGTGAAAAATGCTTGTTGAAACTTAATTTTGGCACAAAATTTTAAGCAGCTTTTATCAGATTTGCCTCTTGATTCTTTATGTGTGTTTTCTTTTATGTCCCAGTGATCACTGAAGTTAAAGCCCAGAGCGCGGTGGTTTAAAAATTCACCCTAACAAGTGAAAGAGTCCCAGTTTGATCCCGGGAGGAGATCCAGATCCCTCTGGGGTTGTGTCAGGAAGGGCATTTTGTGAAAAAGGAAACAGCTGAAAGTGGCCACAGTTTGTCACAAATTTGTTAGACCACCTGTAAAAAAAAACCCAAAAAAAGCACAAATATTTTAGAAATCTGTCAAAAAACTTGGTTAAATCTAAAAATTATGTTTTTATTTATTTGGCAAACAACAAACTGAATTCACATTTTTATTCCCAAATTTGAGCCGGCACACCTAATCAAGCATTACATAGCATTCAACCACCAAAACTAGTAAATAGCTATAATTTACCATCTCAATCAAAAAATAATAATAATGTGCTTTACTAATTCTTTCTGCTTTTTTGTAAAGCAGTAAATTTTATATTTTAGCAATAAAAACATCACTTTGATTAAGGAGCTTGCACAAACTGGAGGATTAACCATTACAGAGACTTAAAAAATGAATTTAGTAATTACAAATACTGCGATTTGCTTCTAGAAAGACCACAAGTGCACATGGCTGCTCGTAATCTCTATACATTATTTGCTCAGAGTGCATTGAGATATTAAACAATGTAATTGCCCTTAATATGTATAAAAATGAGAGCGCTCAAAAATCCTTTGACTGGTGGTGTTTGCTGCTTTTTGTTACTTAAAACCGAAACAGAAGTCTGCTTGCTTTGATTTTTATGAATCATGATCAGGTGTGTGATTGTCAAAACCAGCGGCAAAAATGTTTCACATTTAAGATGAAATCACATGTGGTTCGACTCTACTATGCAGCTTTAATGTAATTTACCTGAAATGAACTAAATTTGCATTCTTTTGGTTTACTGACATCATTACCAGGCCATGATTTTGAACTAACCTGCTGCTACTCGGGATGTGTGCATAACTGGTCGACTAGGCATTGAGACATCACCGCCAAGTACTAGTCAGTTTAAGGGCTTAGAGGGTAAAGGGTTACACCCCACTTCTCTCTTTCTGACGTGAAGATTCAAACAAGCAAAGGTGTAAAGTGAGGTGATAACACACGTTCAGCATTAACATCTATAAAATCAACCTCAGTGCTAACTTGGCTATTTGCTTTGCCCATAATTTTAAAAGATCATCATAATTAGGCACAGATATCAGTATAAAATAATCTGCTACAGAGGTTTACCTGCACATGTTTGTGTCTGTAAGAACTCACAGCTCCTCCTCCTCCTCTTCCTCATCTCTCTCTCTTCCAGTAGACCCCTCGGAGCTTCTGACTTCAGATCCGGTGGAGCTCCAGTGCATTCCCATGGAAACCCATTTCTGCCCCGTCCCCAAACTGCTGGTGGCGGCTCCTGTGGCACTAAACTCAGTAAGCCTTTCCCGAAACCCCAGTTAAAGTCCCGTAAACCCCGAGCACTGCAGCAAACATGTGCCTCGCCCACAGTGCACACCGACTGATATCATGTTGTGAACGTAAGAGAGCTGCGATGGTTCATGCAATACAGACCTGGACGTATTACCGTTGCTTTAAAGCAGCCACCCTGATGCATACTGACTCGATCGGGCCGAGCAATAGAGCTCCCTCGTCCTTACAGCCATACATGCCCACACCTTAAAAGTGCAGCACACGTGCGCACACATAAACACACACACATATATTCAAGACTAAATGCCCTTTATGGGTCGGAGCCATCACATGAGGCCACCCAACACATTTGACTGTTCCAAAGTCAGAAACTCTGAGAAGTTCATTGTAGAAAATTCAGACGGACTCCAACCATGACGCGCTGTCAAAGTGAAAGAGTGTTTCATATCATGTCACATTTACGTTTCAAGATGAGTGCAAATGTGACGTTTGTGTTGTACGACGTGTACCGCTCAGTCTGTCAACATGGTCTCATCTTGCCTGGTGATATGTCAGTAAGGGGTTGTTGTTCATTTGTTTGTGCCTTTGATTTTTTTCTGCTCAGCTGCAGAGGAGACTTAGTGTCCCAAAAATAATTCAAAATAAGAATTACTTACGTAAATAGAGTGTATTAGCCTGTAGCTGCTATTGAGATAAAGTCTTACTGGTTACAGCGAACACCTCTTAAAATGTATATTAGAGTTTCCTAAATGCAAAGAATGATTCATCCCCCTGTTTCACTGAAAAATTTAGGCTGGGTGAGAGTAACTTAGTATATAATTACTTCTTATGAAGAAGATGGGATGAGGGATATCTTTAGGATGTGTTAAATAAACTGCCTTAAAGCAGCTGAGGTCATGTTCTCTATGTAAGGGCCCCTCTCTGTATAGTATTCTCCAGTAATAGACCAGACAGCTCCAGTCATCGAAACTGATAAACCTGAGCTGTGAAGTTTCTTGAATCGTGATTTCCGATCAGTGATTGTTTTTCCTTTGTGATGGGTAACTGTGTAACGACTAAAAAAGGTTTCCTCTGTGATCCGAAACATGAACACCAGGCTTTTCTCGCCGATTCTGTGTGTGTTCAGCTCACCTGTACTCTTATTCAAAACAAAATGCTATTCCTGAGTCAGATCTGTGGCAGAGTTTTATAAATGCCACTTAAACTTTTACACCTGATGTCAGTTATTGCACAAGATGGAAGCGAGATTGGTTTCCTTTTGTTGTGCCTAAAGTCTGCGGTATATGCAAGGAACTGCCCGTTTAATGCAATATCTGGATAAATCCTCCAAATAAATGTTTCCCTCTCTAATGCAGAGATGTATTTTAAAAGGCTGTTTGTTTGTGTAATTCTCTCCTTTAATGTGGCTTTTGGACTAAATAAGTGGCACAAGATTTTTATGTTTTATGGCTCTGCAGGGAGAAAGCTTCGAACTTGAAAATGTCCTGTCTTTCTACTGCTGTCCTGTTTGTCAAAAATGACGAGACTCTAAATGTTCTTATAACCAGAATCAAGTTGTAGAAAAGGATGAATAATCTCATGCTTGATGTCTGATGGTGAAAAAAAAAGTTTTTTGGCTTTCGAATGTGTAAGGAATTGCTTTGTAGGTGTGTACAAAAAATGAACTTAACAGCTTTGGAAACTGGGCTGAAATCACTTATATCCAAATTCAAATGTGCCTCTTTCAAGTCTCCTCAAACAAAAACTGTCAATACACTGTAAGACCAGACCAGTGCTCAAAGACAGATGTGTTATTTGGTACATTATTATAATAGGAAATCACATTTGTATTAATTTCTTCTCTGAGACAGCTGTGCTGTCTTACTGTTAATGTAAGGAAATAAATCAGAGAGTTGTGTGCATACATACTTGTGTCAGAAAAGACGATGGATCACATATTTGGTTAGTTGTAAATGCTGCAGATATTACGACATCTCCCATTGGACATTATTCATTTTAAATAATGTTAATGTGTCGTGAATGTATCTAATGCAAAAACTTTACACATGCCCTTCTAAAAGACAGGCATGCTGAAATGTAATGGTTCACTCTATATAGACTATTTCAGAGGTCACATACTGTAGGTACCATGATGAAACTGTGTTAAGACATATTAAAGTATGTGTATTGTTATATAGATTTATATTTAATGTTAATGGGTGGTGTGACTACTTTTAGAAATATCTTTCACTGTCAGAAAAGGTAGAGCAGACTGCTGTACTCTTTGAAGTACAAATGTACACAATTCAGGTACATTTCAGTACCATTATTGCTAGTCAGTTTTTCTACCCCTACCCTCTGTAGTATCCAAAGTGGCCAAAAGCACTATAAACGAAGCATATTATCATTAGGCAGAAAGTCAGCATGCTACCTTTTTTCTCACATGTATTTCCCTTGTGGTCCCAGTACTGCAGCCCTGATTCTGTTAACTTTTGGTGTGGAAAGGCTTTGTGGAGACATAACTGTGTAGAAAACCCACCCAGCCAGAGCTGAGTGAAGCATCAGGTATAATCCTGGGATTAACCCTCATTTTGGGCGTGTAAAAGCTTTTTCCTCCTTACCACCTTCATGCCCCAGATAAGAGAGGTGGCATATTTGTGGCAGTTTAAGAAAAAGTACACATATCTGCTTACTTTTTTTTTTAAGACAGAAGAGCAGAGCTGCTCTCATGTTTCTGTGTTAATACTAAGCTGGAAAGAGCTGCTAGTTAACACAGAGAAAAGGCCAGCACACCTTAATAAACAGTTGTGCAAAAACAACCGCGTTACACATTGTGACTGCTTGTGAACAGTGAGGTTGCCAGGCAACCAGCAATATAACCCAGGTGGATTGTAAACTGTTCATGAAGAAATAATTACAGGAGGAAAACAAAACTACAGAGTGACCTCATTATGTCCATTTTAAAGATTAAATGTGTGAGCTTGTATGGAAGGTGTTTACATCTTTTAGATAACTAAAAGTTAGCTTTTTGGACAAACTGCGTAATGTTTGTAATAACTTAAGCCAACTTAAACAAGAATGGAGTGCCCTCTATAAGTACGTTAACAGATATTATTGATAATTAATGAATCTGAAGTTGATATCAAAGCACAACAATGAGACAAAACAGTAGGTGGCTTTAGCTCTTATATAGTATATAAGTAAGTAAGTAACGTTTATTTATTAAAGCACTTGTCACAGAAAAGAAGTTATAAAGTGCTTGGCAAAAAAATAGTGTAAAATAAATAAAAGCTGGGAAAAATCACAATAAAATATAATAGAGAATTAGAGGCGTATAAGTAAATGTCAGCAGCATAGAAATGATAAGAAATGTCCGAAAAAGCCCGAATGATGCCAGCTAAAGGAAGAATTTAGAAAGAAAATAATAATTGGCCCAGGATTGAGCCTTGCATTTATCTGAGCCTTGCAGATAAATAAGAAGAAAGTCAGTCAAACGGAAACCATAGGTCTATTAAGTAAAGTATCATGGTCAGAAGTATCAGAGGCTGCACTGAGGTCAAACAGACCGAGCAGAGAACAAATCCCTGCATCAGAAGCCATATGAAAGCATGTTTACTGAACAGGGAAAAGTTACCCTACAGTAACCACTACTGAATTGGTCTACAAATATCAAGATGCATAACTATCTATTTATATGCTGTTTGTGTATTAAATAGCACATAATAAAAGCTAAAGCCAGTCTGTATTTTATCTCATGCAATGCTTTCATCCTAAAATGCTAAAACAGAGGTTGAAGTTTACATACTTTTAGAGGACACCTTATTTGTAATAACCTAATACCAGATAATTTATCTGTGTAGCTCCACTATGTATGGAAACAGGCTAGTGCCCCATACAGCTGGTTTAAGCTTAATATTTACTATACAGACATAAGAGTGATATAAAATCTTGTGAATAAGTGTATCTCCCAAAATACTTAAATAAAGTATTTTTAAACTATAGCTGACTTTCTATCTGCATGGTGGATCACACAGTATGTATCCTCATAGCTGTCTCTATGAACCTGATGATCAGAATGTCCAGACAGGTCCCTTTTTCTAAAGACTAGCTTCGTCCAGCCAAGAGAATCCCCTCCTTAAGTGACCCTACCCCTAACATCAGTATGCCTTCACTGACAACTGTCCAGCTGGAAAAACAGAATACTTGATTAATAAACTGTGCCTCTCGAGGGCATTTGAGGTTTTTAAATACATTTAAATGTATCTATTAAGGCTCAAGAGTGTATTAATTTGAGGATTGTGGAGCGCCACAAGTAAAAAAAAAACAATGTTTTTACCTCTTAATTTTGTTCCCTCATTCATTTTCTTGTACTTGATTACCTTTGGGCCTGGTTGTAATTTTTTTCCCACATGGTCCTGAATCATAACTGTGCAACATGTGCAGAGCTCTGATCTTCGCTGTCTGTGATCAGATCCTTCAGCATGTGGACACAGTTAACTCAGTCCCGAGAATACAAACAAAGGGCCTTAATCCTCGATCATATGTGACAGCTGTGTATGAAAATGTATTAAATGTAAGATTTTTTTTTTTCTGACATAAAAAACTCGGCATGAAAATAATAATAATAATAATGATAACAAAAAAATCATTTATATGTAGTTAATAGTTTGTGTAGACCAATATGAAAAAACATTATGATATGAAAATCGTTTGTACACAATGATGGAGTCATTGTTAATGGTAATAGTTGCTGTTGCTATGGCAACAAAATGACAACATGGCTACCTTTTTATTATCCTAATAGTGATTTTTTTCCACAATAATTGAGATGACATACAGCACTAACTTATCCGAAAAGGGAATGTCTAATTATTAGTTTGTCTTTTTGCAATGTGATTGAAAAAACTTAAATCCTTGTAATATCCAAAGGTCCTTAGGGGAGGTCAGGCGTTTATTTTGTTTTGTTTATTTGACGTTCATTTTATTTTTAGGTTTTTTTTTTTCTTGTACTTGGTGTTTTTGAGAAATAGGAATGAACTCTGGCTTTTAGAGCAAACATCTGTCAGGGAGGTAAAGAGGCCCTTGGACTAACTGGAAGATCTTTTTTCTGTGGAGGTGAGCGGTTTTCGCCGTTTGCCTCCTACAGACCGAGAGATCCGGCTCCATTTCATTTGTGAGTTGCTAAAGTTTTGGCCAAGAAGGTGGTCTCGAGGTCTCTTACTGCCCAGCTGTGCTGGGTGATGTCGATCCTCGCTGAGGTGTATACGAATGTGTGATGTTCACCTTGTTTGCACTTATGTACATAACTATGTCAGAATACTCAAAATTTATTTTCAATAAATACAGATAAAAGAGTCAATTAAAAAAAATCTAATCAATATATTGTGAACAAAATGTCTATTGTTTTCTTACATTTGCCCTTTTGTTTGTCGCTAGAGCCCTGTTCTTTGCTAAGCATGGCATCGCCTAGCTGTAAACTACAAATGATTTGCTTTAAAAAGCTCTTTTTTTCAGTTCAGTTCAGTTGATTGATCCTCTGTGGTTTAATAATATGCGACCCTGACATCAAACAGGAGAGGTGGATCACATGTAAGAACCTAATCTGAGCAGATGACATGCAGACACATTCCTCTCTCCAGTAAAGCACCAAAATAAAGCACAGAGTAGCTCCATCTGCAGGCTGAAAAATAAAATAGGAGCCGATATTAAATCTGACCACAGAGGAACAGAGATTTAAATTCTCCTTCATCTCTGTCATTTTGTATTTTTTTTTTAACTCTCCTGTTTCTTGTCATTAACCAAAACAACAATAAATCTGAATTCTCCTCAGGATTTTAGATTAAATTGCAAACAAACGGCTTTTCCAATATTTTCCTCTCCCAGCAGCAGCATCTTCACATGACTCTGGTTCTGCTGATTTGAACATGTGATGCTCTTTACTTGCCCCCAAAGCCAGCGATTTTGTTGCCATGGCACTTCTCCTAGTGTTGGACTGACTGAGTCATCCTGGAGAATCGGTTCACAGCCCTCTGACTGTTGAATATTGACTTCAAAGAGTTTGTGAGCAGGGACGGGTCTCTGAACGACGTGTACCCACAACTCACCAAAGCTTCTCTACTGACTCACCAGCTCCCCTCATCACTGCTGTCCCAGTTTAAGTACATGCTGTGGGTTTTAAATCACTGTATTGTTACAATTCGTTTTAGTTGTGATCGTGCCTTTAATGTGCAAACTGGACTTTTAGGTTCTACATCTCAATGACTAAAAATGCCACGTGAACTGAGCGTGTGCCAATCATATCAATTTATTTACATCATTTGTTGAGTCCACAACTTATTTTTTAAATTGGGTACAATCGCCGACTGAACGACAACCCGTGGAAGATGATGAGGGCCAAAGACTGTTCAGGACTAAGCCATAAAAAACTCTGACACTCTTGGGCAGACTTGAACGTGACTGCTGTTTCTTTGTTTCACTCTGTTTTCTGCTTGTGGTGCTTGTATGTGCTGCTGTGCTACATGCCAATTTATTTTGCAGTGTATAGCTAATTAAGAGTAAGTTACCGTGCCTATGATGAGTTCTGCGATTTCTGTTTGACCTTAAATAAAACACTTCATTGTGATCCTCTTGCGTGTTTTTTCTTTTTGTCTCCTTCACTGCAGACATACACATACAGCAAAAGAAGTATATAAACCACAACTTATACCCTGAACATCTGGTAATGCCCCTAAATGTGCATATGTAGCCTCAAAGGACCCCTTTATGCAACAACTGTTAATAACTAAGACTACAATAACACACATGCATCTCGGGGGGTTATCTGTATATAAACTGTTTTGGCACCCAGGAAAGACGTTTTAACCTTTCACAAAAGAGAAATCAGGTCATTGGGATGGAGATGAAAATATTATGGGGTTAAATTTATTCAAGGATAGGGTATAGACACACTGGATATTTTATTAGGTACCCCTTGCCAGTACTGGGAACTGGAAACATTCCGCAGAAATGTTGTAGCCTCAAATCGTGGCCTCAGTTTCCTGTTCTTAGCTGACAATAGTGGCACCTGATGTGGTCTTCTGCTGCTGTAGCCCATTTGGGTTCAGAGATGCTCTTCTTCCTTGGTTGTAACTTGTGGTAATTACTGTTGACTCTTATCAGCTTGAAGTACTCTTGCCATTCTCCTCTAACCTCAAGTATTGACAAGGTATTTTCCCTCAGAAAACCATGCTCTGTAAACCCTGTGATTGTGTAGGAAAATCCCAGTAGATCCACAGTTTCTGAAATACCCGACCAGCTCATTCATGCCATTTTCAAAGTCCCTTAAATCACAATTCCTGCCTATTTAGATGCTCAGTTTGAACCTCAACATGTCAATACACTGAGTTGCTGCCATGTTATTGGCTGATTAAATATTTGTGTTGATTGAGGAGTTTAAAGGTATACCTAATGATCTGTCTAACAACATATAGTTTAAATCAATAAAATAGTATATAGCTCAATAAAATTAAATTAAACAGGATAAAAAATTATCTCAATTATCTAAAAAATAAATGAACTCAAATATAATAAGATAATATAACTATGCATTATAATAAAAATTGTAAGTAATAATATAGATTATATAATAATTAAATATTTAATAGAAAATTGCAAAATGGCTTACTAAAGACAGTATGGCAAAAACCAGATGAAATTAAAGTTTCTTAGATAACAGAGTGTAAAGTGTGATGAATGATGCAGTTTTGAAATTAACTGCATTGTAGAGAGTCACTGTCTTCAGTATGCAGAATTAATCTGAATTAGCAGAACACTAACTTAATCTATTGCAGTAAAAAGCACTATAATAAAACCTAAAGCTATTCAGAGAATGTCGCCCTAATATAAATATAAAAACAGGAATGGAAACTTCTCTCAGAGGATGGCCTGCTTTCCGATGCTGCTGATGTGACACTGCAACGTCTGAATTCAGACTGACATTCTCAGTAACACGAGAAATGGTCAAGATGGGCCTACAGCTGATTCACTTTGTGGCTGTTTCTTTAACAAATTCTGCTTCATATAACAGCAACATTGTGATTGCACATTAAACCAATCTCTGCTCACAACGTTCAGTCTTGGTGTTTTTCACATTGTGTACTAACACACAGTTATGCATCAGTGAAGCTAATCCCCTGGAGGATAGTGTGTAACTTTGTGGGAAAGTAAATGAAACCACTTCCTGTGACAAAAATCTGCTCATTTAGATAACTTGTGTGAATGAGATAGGTCTGCTCGCTAAATATGTAGGTTAGCAATTATTATTATTATTATTATTGTTGTTGTTGTTGTTGTTGTTGTTGTGCATTCAACTAATTGAAATGGTAACAAATTGTCTATTATGTGTGGACACAACACTAGCTCATCACTTGAGTTAGGTTACTGTTTTATGCTTGAATGACTCAAAGGTCAGTGTAAAACAGTTGAAAAAAAATTCATCTGAAAATGGTCAGGTACAAGGACTGGACTGAAAATGAGTGAAAAAGAAAAAAGATTTTCTTCAAAAAGCCTGAAGAACTATTTAAGGGCGAATTTAATTTTTTTTTTTTTTTAAGGAATAAGGGGTGGCTCAAGGCAATTGCACAGTACGGTAAATAAATAAATAAATAAATATCGAGGAAAGAAAATGATCCAGTCCCCGCGACCCAGAATTGGACAAGCGGAAAACATGGATGGATGTTAGAAACGAAAAATCTTCTCGTCTTAATTTTCTGTAACGCTTTTCTGTGCTTTTATTATGAAAACCGTCGCAGCGGAAGTCTGATTCTCGTTAGCGGAAACAGGTTGTTAGCTCCAGGAAATCAGATGGTTGAAAAAAAGTCTTTCTTTCTGAAGCAGAACCCACCCTGAATAGAATCAGATATACACCGGACCAGTAATAAACTATAGCCAATGGACGGTGGGATTATAACACTGAGTCTGCGTCGATAGCGGGCCCGGTTGCTGAGGCGCCGGGCTGGGCCGGAACCAGAACCAGGCCCGGGCTAAGGGAAGGACGCAGTCAACGCTGCGGCGACACCGGCGGGCTGCTGTGGGGAATGTCATGCGGTTTAAGGGTGGAGGTCTAATGTGTACCACCGTGACCTGCCGTCAGTAGACAGACAACAAGTTCACTGATCAACGACGGCGCTTGTGGTGAATCACATCGATCTAACGGCTGAAAGCGCAAGGATGGCACAGCGGGAATTCAGCCAGGCGCGAGCTAGCTTTAACGCTAGCTAACGCCGGAGTTGCCTGACATCAACTTTTACTCTCTGACTAGCTGGAAAACGTAGAAAAACCAAAGTATGAGCGGTTGAGCTTTGTTTATGTGAATGAGGGGGGTTATTGTATATCGTCTAACTTTTGTGGCTTCTCTCGTTAGCTCTCGTAAAGGCCTGATAAATGTTTGTGGAGCGAGTATAGCAGTCGTTAGCTGCTAAGTTAGCCCGCCTTGACCGCCCCAATGAAAGAATACAAAGTTGTCGTGCTGGGCAGCGGCGGCGTCGGGAAATCCGCGCTCACCGTGCAGTTTGTCACCGGCACTTTTATTGAGAAATATGACCCGACCATCGAGGACTTCTACCGGAAGGAGATCGAGGTGGACTCGTCGCCCTCCGTGCTGGAGATCCTGGACACGGCGGGGACGGAGCAGTTCGCGTCCATGAGAGACCTGTACATCAAGAACGGACAGGGCTTCATCCTGGTCTACAGCCTGGTCAACCAGCAGTCTTTCCAGGTACCCCAGATGCACCACACACACCTGGAAACTGCAACCGTATGTGGTCAGGCTGTGATTCATACTTCTCATGCAGGGAATGCTACAAGCCACATTATCGAGATTAAAATGGAAAGAGTAGGGCTCATTTGGATCCCCAATATCTCCATATAGCACTCATTTGTTGAAGGATGGCACCACACAGAAAACAAACAGTACATAAGAAAGCTTAGATAACTATGAACCAGGTCTAGTAAAGAAAATAGTCATCCCGCGTCCTGATATTTAAGAGCCTTAAATATTAGCACTCGGTATTTAATGGATAATTACTTTTGGAGTACCAATAAATTAAAGTAACAGTGCTTTAACTGGATGTGAAAAGAGGTTTTGGCCTTCCTGAAAGGAAATGTTTAGCAACCTTAAAATACATATTTGCATATTTCCAAAACTATCAGGAAGATTCACGAGTGTCTGCTGGGTAAAACAAAGCTTTACCTCAACAATGTGACCCTTTTTGAGCCAGAAAAATCGTAATTAAATGTTTCCATCATGAAGAAATTGTGCCTATTGAGAAATAACCAAATTTCGCATCTGCTTGATTATTCTTTTTTTTTTTTTTTTTTTTTTTTTTAATTTTATTTTTTTATTTTTTTTTTTTTTTTTTTTTTTTTTGATTTTTAG
>VUQG01002148.1:6274-56912 GCA_015106755.1 Etia nguti
AGACTTTCGGACTAACTCAGAGAGATTCAGGTAATTCAGGAGGGGAAAGCAGTGCTCTACCTGCACGATACTAACCCCAAGTTGCTCTCTGATGCATCCGTTGGAATATGAATGTGTGTGAAAATTATCTAGGAAGCAATGAAAGCATAGAAGAAAGTGCTTTTGTGAATGGGTGAATGTGGCATATTGTATAAAACACTTTGAGTGCTCTGGGAGAGTAGAAAAGCGCTATATAAGAATCAGTCCATTTACCTGCACTGTGTATAGTGCGGTTGGAGCGCTGTTGACTTCAGTTGAGGATATTGTTGGGACTGGAGGGTGTGCTCCAATTATTGGGGGATCACACTTCTCAGCCTCCCCAGGAAAGTCTATGCCAGGGTGCTGGAGGAAGAACGCAGTTTTTGTCCGAGTCGTGAAACACTGGACCAGCTCTTTACCATCTCGAGAAAACTTGAGGGTCCATGGAAGTTTACCCAACCAGTCTACATGTGTTTTGTGGACTTGGAGAAGGCATTTGACTGTGTCCCTCTGAGTGTTCTGTGGGAGGTGCTTTGGGAGTCTGGGATGTCTGGCCTGTTGCTATGAGCCATTCGAATCCTTATACAACCATTGCAAGAGCTTGGCCCACATAGCCAGCAATAAGTTGGACTGATTCCCCGTAGGTGTTGGACTCCCTTTAGGGCTGCCCCTTTGTCACCAATTCTGTTCATAATTTGTATGGACAGAATTTCTAGGCGTAGCCAAGTGGCAGAAAGCTTCCACTTGGGTGGTCTCAGAATCTAAAAACAAGGCTGTCAATTTACCAGTCGATCTACGTCCTTACCCTCACCTATGGTCGCCAGCTTTGGGTCATGACTGAAAGAACGAGATTGTGGATACAAGTGGCAGAAATAAGCTTTCTCAGAAGGGTTGCGGACTTCTCCCTTAGAGATAGGGTGAGAAGTTCAGCCATCCTGGAGCTGCTACTCCTACAAAGGAGACAGTTGAGGTGATTCGGACATATGACAAGGATGCCTCCTGTGTGAGGCATGTCCCACCAGGAGGAGGGCCTGGGGCAGACCCGGAACACGCTGGAGAGATTATCTCTCTCGGGTGGCCAGGGAAGCCCTTGGTGTTCCCCCGGACAAGCTAGAGGAGGTCTGGGCTTCTCTACTGCCCCCAGACCTGGCCCTGGATAAGCAGAAGAAAATAGATGGATGGACCTGAAATCAACAGCTTGACAGTTGGGTGCTCCAACTTATTCCTTGGCTTCTTCTTTTCTGTCGGCTACAAACAATTTTACCATAATTTTATTGATCTATGCTACAACGAGACGCTATTTGTGCAAATGCTTTATGTGAAATTTGCAAGTAGACTATGCCTACATTCAAATTCTGTTTTTAGATTTTTTTTGTTGCTCTGAGATCAAACATCTGCCTTTTAAACATTAATTTCATTAAATACTTAATTAGTCTTCCATTTTTTAATGATAGAGGTGTGATGTTGATAAGTCTGTTAAAATTCACAATCAGCATTTTTTTTTCACTGCATTAAACTTTATTTATATAGTAGTTCTTATGCAGTCTTTCTGAGTGCACACACATTCATACAGTGCTTTTAATACTAAACTACTGTGATTTTCCTCTCACACACACTCAAACACTCCTGCTTTCAGTCTGTATTATGTGTTTAACCTCTTCATATTTTTCTATATCCCTCCTCCGTCATAAAATCAGCCTCCCTGCTGCCAGCACATTTATCCATAACTGTGCTTTTTCAGATGCTGCCAACACCACCCCTTTCATATGAACATGCAGGAGAAACCTTGGGTTAACTTGGCGAGGTCATAACAAGTATTTTGTCAGTGCTTATCCCAAATGCCAACGTTAGAGGAAGTGAATACAGATATCAGCAAGAAGTCGTGAATGTTTTGAGCTTGTAGTACATGCCTCTGCTGCATACATTTCATCCCAAATGAAAGATCCAGTCTCAGGATGTTAACCAAGATAAATCTGATGTTTAGATAAACAAAATAGAGAATTGGACTCAGTGACATGAAGTTACACAACAGTACTCCACAAAAGGTCCCTCAGCCACAAGCAGATGCTAGTGTTGCTGAGGATACAGGAATATTTGGAGTAAAATAAGAACTAAACCATCATTTATCCAGTTTCTCGCACCAGAAAACTGGCTCCATTCTGCCCATGTCCAGGTTAATCATTGGGATTTGGGACCATAGCTACATTGTTAAAAACAACAGGTAGAGGAACACATAATGGTCAGTTTTAGATAAACCCCAAGATAAGCTCAGTTTTATTGGAAGAGAAACTGAAAGCACAACAGAGTTGTCTGTAATGTGCCCGTCTACTGTAAACAACCTTCACTGTTTAGAGTGACTTTCAGATTTAATCTAGACGCAGTAGATGTTTCAGGATTCCTCTTGGCTGTTCCTCAAAATAAAGACTTTAGCTCTCACAGTAATTTTCCATAACTCGAGACAATAAAGCCCTAAAAATGTCAAATGTAATAGTGCTTTTAAAAAAATATTCATTCGCAATATTTTACTAGATATTGAATTTATTTAATATGACATGACCTGATATGACATCCTGAGCTTCACACTAACACCTCACCTCTGCTGCAGAAAAGGTAGGAATGATTGAGTATTCGATGGCTGACATAGCTGTCTTGGGAAGAACAAATGGACGCTGGAAAGTGGGAAGATTATCACCTAAGGCACTCACAACAGTGTTCAGAGCTGTGTGATGAAATTTGAGTGAATGATTGTTTTTGAGTAAAACCATGTGAAAGCATTTCGGGTGGCAAACAAAGAGATTCAGATAACAAAGAGTGTGCCGGTTATTTGCACTCCAGTGGGTCCTCCTGTGATAAGGCGACACCCCAGACTCAAAGCAAAGACCAGCAGAGGGGATTTCAGTCAAAGCAAGAATGAACGGCACACTAATGAAGACTGAACAGAAGGTGATAAACTCCCTTTAGAATTAACTTCTATTACTGGTACTGGTTCCAATTGAATTTTAAATTAGATGCTGTGTAGCTTTCATCCACCGTGATTAACAAAGTGGAATAACCCTTAGTATATGAGATTTTGACTGAATGGAAATATGTACTAGTGATGAAATTTAAATATATATATATATATGTTGTTGTTTTTTTTACTTGAGCAAAAACAAACCCAAGAAATTCAGTGGAAGTGTGTTTTTTAAGCATTTTTGAGAGTTTGATCTGAGAAAGACTATAAATGCATCTAACTCTTGAAAAATTCCCAAAGTAAATAAGCACAGATTGAAGTACTAGCTCATTTAACACAATACCCTCATGTTAAATGGAGCTGGGAGGCAGTTAGAAAGAAACAGAGGAGAAGAGCAAGGATTGCTGTCTTCTAGACTCGATTTAAGCTATCTAACATTTCATTTCTCAGAATCATGTTTATTTAACCAAAGAAAACATGTTTTTGGGGAATTACAGTTGTTTGCCTTGCAATAAACTACCATTCACCAAAAAATGGCAACGGTGGAGTACTCCATAGTTCATCTTAAATAAGACACAGTGTGGCAATAAAAAAATTCCTTTTAACTAATCATCGGCAATTAAATGTTGATTGCATGGTGTATTTGAATAACGATACAATCAATATTTTGATTTGTTCCCTATGAGCCTTGCTGTCACTGTGCAGTTCTGTCTGCCACTGGTTACAAAACCTCTCAGGAAAACAGAAGCTCAATTACATTACCACGACTAGAGGAGGGTAGCAATTTTGTTTTTGGTAGCAGGAAAGGTGGACAGTGAAACAGCCAGAGTGGCTGCGTAAACTATGTCCCATAAAAGAAAAGAGAGCTTGTTTTGGGGCCAGGAAAAGAAGGTGTGAAGTGAGAATGAGGGAAACCAATAATAAACAACCCTTCAGAAATAAGTGTAAACCTTGAAGGAGAAGCCTCTGGGACAGGAGAGGGTTCAAAGGCAATATTTAGCTGGGATTATTTCTTCCACATCAGTAAGTAACTAAGCCTGCCTGCGTCCAGTCTTTTGCGACAGTGGCATGGTATAAGGAGGGTGCAGCTAGACTGCTTTTAATCTTAATGATTGCTTAATCGCTGCCTAATCTCCCAGCCCCATCTCAGTCATGAAAGTGGGATCAGTCTTGTGAAGTCTTGGAAGTGAGTGTGTGTCAAAGTGTTTAAAAATTGTTTGATGGTAACAGTTAAAAAGATTTCATAATGAAAACAGTTTCTGCAGTTTAATGGGTGATTAAATGTGTTCCTTTTTCATCCTTTCTTGTAGAGAGAGACAAAAAAAACCCTGGGAAAAAAATAGCGTTTACAATAATAAACAGCAATTTAGCAGAGCAGCACAGGCGATGCTTTGTTACACCATGTCTAACTTATTTAGAGCACGGGCTCGGCTCAGTTTTTCAGGAGCACTTAAGCCTTATCTCTCTCACTGGAGAAAGCATTCATATCATCTACTTTTTCCTCCCTTGCTTCCTCTCTTTTTCGTCTTCGCCTCTGTCGCACTGTTTATTTACATCCCTCTACAAAGCCGTCTCAATATCTCCCTCTCTGTGCTCCACACGCTGGCAAAATGACTTCATTTTCTAGACCTCAGAAGCCAAAGGGAATCGATTGCATGACTCAGAATCTCTTTCAGTCGCAAAACTAACACAACTTAAGGTCCTTAATTTAATCAAGGGGACGGAGTGATTTTGTTATGTGTGAAATGCTGGGGTTTATCTTCTGAGATATTCATGGGCTTACAGTGTGTACTCTGCTGTGTTGGGCATAGGGGTCAGAAATAACCCATTTTCTTTTGTGTCATATTCTTCAGTTTTACTGTGTAGTGCAGGACACTGAGGCAATTTTATCTATGACCTTAAAGCCTTACCTTATCAGTTTCTAAGTAATTTGAAATATCTTTTATCCTTTGTAAAGTCAGGAATACAGTGCTAAACACTTTAGGTGAGATCTACTCAAGGTTATTTATAAATTACTTGTTTTTGATCTGGAGGTAAGATACTACTTAGCGCCTGCACTCTCAATGGCTAAATGCAATTAAATTGTCATAAACCAATAAAGTTTTGGACTCTGAGACAGGACCCAAACCACAGTAATATGTTTTTAAAGGGTTTATTTACAGGCACGAGAATAAAAGTCTACAGAGGGAGAGAGTTTGGAGCTGTGAGTGCTTACAGGATTGCAGACGGTCTTCTGCCAGAGTGTAGAAACAAGGTTAATTTGGGGTCAGAGTTGAACAGTTGAATACTAACGCTGATTTTTTAGTTTGAATTCTTACTTGAGTCTCGTTTCCAGAACCAACAGAGGTGGAAGTGGAAGGCCAGAGTTTTACAAAAGGCTGATGCATTAAAGGGTGGACAGGCAGGTGAATGGCAGGTAAGTGTAGATACAGGAAAAGACCAGCTCGGAATTCTAACTTAAGTGACATCCCATTCTTAATCCATAGGCTTTAATATGACCTCAGCCCATTCTTTGCAGCTATGACAGTTTCAACTCTTCTGGGAAGGCTTTCCACAAGGTTTAAGAATATGTTTATGGGAATTTTTGACCATTCTTCAAGAAGCTCATTTGTGAGGTCAGACACTAATGTTGGACTCCAGTGAACATGTCTCCACTGCTCTAGAGTCCACTGGCGGTGTGCTTTAGACCTGCATCCAACGCTTTGTTTCGCACTTGGTGATGTAAGGCTTAGAAGCAGCTGCTCGGCCACGGAAACCAGTTCTATGAAATTTCACAACTGAACTTGTTGAGCAGATGGGATCCTATCACGGTACCACGTTGGAATTCACTGAGCTCCTGAGAGCATGCAGAGAGCAGTCTGCATGCCTAGGTGCTTGATTTCATACACTTACGGCCATGGAAGTGATTGGAACACCTGGATTCAATGATTTGGATGAGTGAGTGAATACATTTGGCAATATAGTTTTCTTCAGGAGAGTGGAGCTTCAGCCAACCAGAGAATGTGAATGTTTCACTTATGCAACAAAGATCTGGCAGAGTTGCAGGCTTGAGCTGGTCTTGTGTACAAAGAGGTGGTGAGCTGATGGGAAAACAGGTGTGTAGGCCGAAGTGTGGGAAATCGGCTGAGGGCCGGGCCTTCCAAAACTCAATTCAGTCAGATTTCCTTAGTCATAGATTTCATGGAACATGATCAAGGTCTAAACTGTCACCTAGTGTCTCTTCTACTTGTCGGCATCCCTTGCATTTAATCGGTTAATGGGCCTTCCAGTGCGTGCTGATTTAAATATCAGTGCAGAGTGTATGAACAGAAATAATAAGTCATTAAGCTTTCTTTATCATCTTGGATTAGACCTTGTTCTGATTGTCTTGCAGGAATGTTTTTGAAAGTAGAAGAGCATAAATAAATTGGGTGATTAACATCAGCTTCCCAGGGTGCTACTTTACCAACAATGTGATTGCAGGGGGGAAAGAAATTGTGACATGATACCGCACAATCTTGAATAATTAATCCAAAAAAGAATTTATTCTTAAAAATCCATCCACATTTATGTACTCAAAGGGTAAATGGGAGCAATAATTACGTAAATGAAGTCTTAGTAGCTTTGATGTCAGTGTAAGTGGTGCAGGGTGTAATTGAATGTCAGCTACAAGCTTTGCCATAAGGTTCAGTTTGTACATTTCACTTTCTGTATCCATAATTTATGATGTCTAAATAGCTACTGGCTATTCTCATCAGGTGCCCGTATTTTTTTATTCATTTATTCATTTATTGTTCACACGGCTGAGAAAAAATAATGTAATTATAACAGTTCAAGGCTGATATTTTCACCCCACAAAGAAAGGCTTCCTCATGCAATGATTAGATTTCTGAAACACACTAGAGGCTTGTGAAGGTGCATCTTTCTGAAGTGACTAGCTTGAATGAGTTCATTTAAAACTTGTGAACTTTTTTCCCCCCTCAGGTTTGCTTTTGAATAACAGCTTGTATTTTGTTGTAGCCAAAAGTGTTGTTGCTGTGGCTTTAAATATGTTCAATAAGTTAAGATGACACTTTCTTGACTTTATTAAAATAGTTTCTCATGTTCATGGCCAAACGCGCTGCTTCCCACCCAGCAAGGCAAGACGACTGCTTGCCACCCAGCAAGGCAAGACGACTGCTCGGCCGGCCGGCAAATCTTAAACTACGGCAGTGATAATGTCAACGTCGGAGAGACCTGACCTTTCTTTAAGGAGGCCTCAGCTGAATCCAGTCACTCCTGATGAAAGCGGTGTGCATGATTCTGCTTAAACAACCCGAATGCCAACAAAGAGAGGATGAAGACAGTGGTGACATTAAATATAATGTAGATGTAGATGTAAACTTTTTCTTTGCAGTTTGCAAAAATAGTTCCTATTATGCACCGACAGTGCAACAGCCTGATCGGAATGTGTGCTCAGTATCAAGCTGAGCCCCTCTTAATTTTAGATTACGTTTCCTCAATAGTCACTCAGAAGCACATCCATATGTGCAGAGGTGCTGGAACACCTGGTGTAAGTGGACAGCTTCTTTCTGGGGATAAGGAGCAGAAATGGCTGGAGACCTTGCAGAAAGCACAGCTCGCGCACTTTTACAGGATCCCATCGATTGCGAAAAGGTGACCAATGCCCAAAATTGACTTTGAGCGATTGGAGCCATTCTAACTCAGCTGGTCCTCCAAATGGACCTCATAATGTCATACATCCCAGCAGGACACAATCACCTGGCAACACACTGATTGATAGCAGCAGGCGGCACTCCAGCCCATCAGCTCAGGCAGATTTATCCATCACCGAAATTTGGATTTGATAAGCTGGTTGATATGAGAAAATACCATTAGAGTGGCAGGAAATGCAGCTGGGTGGGCGGTTGGAGGGAAGGTCTCAAATGCAAAGAAAAAAAAAAAAGAACGAGGTTTGTAAAGAACAGCTGATATTGATGAGTATCTAATGGGAAAAGGACAAGTGTGCATCGAAACGGACATATTATCTGTAGAAGCCGACGATGCGTCACGTACAGTCTGCAGTCCATTCAGGAGATTTTTCTTTTTGTCATACATCTATAATCTCACAATCATATTCACCGGCTTTATTGCAGAAGAAGAAGAGGAGTGCTTACTGTGTCGAAATCTGCTGAGGTTTGTCTGCCTTCGAGGCTGTTTGCTGTGGAGGGTGACAACTTAAATGCCTGATATAAAACCTGACACAACTAATCTATCATACATCCCCTGCCTGTCTGCTTGAAATTCCTCTTTTTAAAAGATGGTTTATTGTACAGCCATAAGTCACGGTCTACAATATTGCTTGCTGCGGCCTTGTGTGTTTACAAGATTGCATGTGTCGTGTGGATTTAGACAGCACATGCAGTCTGGAACATGGACATATCTGATCCTATTTTGAAATGCAGTCTTTCTTTGGATGGCTAAAATAAAAGGAAATCATCATGCTGGGCTTATTTACAAAACAGATTACAATATTCAGTATTTTTTAAGGCATAATTTCCAAAAGTTTAGTAAGAAGAAAATAAAACTTTAATATGATAATTATACCATCATTATGGTTGGCAGCAAAAATGATTCCTATTTAAACACACAAAAAATGTCTCCTTTAATTAGACGTAATGGTAATACTGACACTAAAAATTCTTTAGCGCTTGTAACAAAGAGCAGGGCACTCACATTCTGTTTAACAGCTTATCAGCAAGTTGAATAAAGCAAGCAAAGCTTTGTAGGAAGTCAGTACAATTCTATCAAAAGGCAATTCCTTATCTGTGAAAAAGCCCCCAAATTGTCTTTAATTTAGTGGAAGCACTAAGGAAACTCTCTGCAGCCCAAATGACACTTTAGGCTAGTTGTTTTTATTCCCCCACTGCCTTTGACAAACCCATTAAAACAAGTTAATTGTCCATTTTTATTACACAAAACATCAATTAATCATCTTCCCCTCCAACTCCTTTAGAGCCCCATTAAAGCATAAATATGAACGTCCATCACTAGAACACTTTCAAAGCAGTCCACAGACTTCAGCGAGAAGCAGGGAAAATGAGAGAGAGATGCTCATCTGGGTCATGTTCCAGCTTGATAAATTAAAAGCAGCAGAGTGTTGGGGTTACATAAACATACCAAATCTTCCGAATCCAATCACAATGATTTTTCATTCTGCTGCTGCTATTGAACTCCAATTTGAAACTGAGTCAATTTGTGTTTCGCTCGTTGGTGTGATGCCATGCCTTATCGTTACCAAAGCAAAATAGTTTTAAGAGTCTCTGCAGCGCTTGTTACCACATACAGTTGCGAATGTAACACCAGGTCATTAAAACAAACCGACAATCGCACATCTGTGTTTCGCTTTATGTCCTGCAGCATTTACAATTTACAGCGTGTATCAGCGTTTACAAATCTGTGCTGGAAACAAGCCGGTACAGCAGATAGAAGTCCCATATTAAGACATCAGGGCAGCCACAGCCCTTCACTGTCACTCCCCTCAACACAACCGTCAGCAGAATGTTGAAACCTCTGGTCTGCATAATGCAACACCCACCGCCCTGTCAAACACAACTAACCTTGTCAGGTAATGTGCATTACCATGGTTACAGTGGTTTAATCCCGTTCATGTGTCTGCTGTCCGTGTGAGCAGTATAAGAAACCTTTGTTGTAACATCAATTAACATTTAAGATGTTCTATTTTTGCCCTCTAATGAGTTCATCTCAACAGTCTGCTTTGAAATGATAGCGAGGCTGTTTTCAGCACTGTAGAATACACTGTTTTCTCATTCCTTCTCTTCTTGTCTGGGAACCAAATGATGTATCAGTCTGAGATTTGCTTTGACTTTTTCCTTCTAGGAGAACATTGCATTTGCAAAGCAATGATTTAGTCTAGCCCTGCCATTACACTCCAACTGAAATTTGAATTCGCTTCACTTTTTGTGTAATGAAAAACACAGTACTGACTAATGATAACTAATTATTATTCATGCATGCAATTTCTCAATACATTTGTGCTGTTTTGAAGGGGTTATTCCTGTTACAGCGGTTGCCTGCATAATGTTATAGCTGGCCTTGCTTGTGCTGTGTTCTAGAAAAACACATTTCTTACCATTTTTAAACACATACTGTTGACTCCTGTTGGCCTTGGTTTAATATTTTGAGGCTGCATTCCTCAGTGGAAAGTTTACATTGCTCAGGTGTAACTGACCATAGATCAAATATTTTCCTGACAGTATCAATAGTTCATAATGCCATCTGTCTCCCCAGCCTCATCTCCATCTCTGCCTGTCCATCTGCAGACAGGACATATTCCTTACATCTCACTGCTCTCCCTAGACGTGTCCTGTTTTCTTTCTCCCACCGAGTGGGATGGCTATCCTTACTCTCTTTCTGATGCCCTCAGTCTTGCTTACTTATTCTCTGGTGTGATGAAATAACGTGTGAATTAGTAAACATGTTAACGTTCCAGCTTTGCATATTCCACAAAATGTTTGTGCAAATCTCTTACTGTAAAAGCCTTGTTTAAAAATGCACAGTTCTGACTTCTGAAATACAAGAGTGCTTTTGATTTGAGACATATATACAATGTGAGTTTAAAGAGAGATTTTTTTTCTTTCCTAATGCAGCCCGTAGCTCAGGAGTTGGAGCAGGTCATGTACTAATTGGAACGTTGGTGGCTTGATCCTCAGCTTCTCCAGTCCACTTGAAGTATCCTCGAGCTAGATTCTGAACTCCAAGTGTCCACTGGAGAGTGAAAGTGTGCTGGATAGAAAGTGCTGTATAAATGGGCCTCGTTCACAAATTTGTGCTTGGAAACGTTCTTACCCCGAGCTAAAAATGAGCTCATATCTAAAATTATAGTTGGATTTATGACACGTTTGCACTGGTCAACCGTGCTGTTACTGTTGTGTGCATGTTAGTTAATTAGACTCATTCCAAACCCACAGGCTTGTGCTCGCTCCATGCAATCTGCAAACTATTTGCATAACACTACACCCCCATTTATGCATATATGGAAAGTTTACCTTCAAAATGAAGTGAAAAGAACAGTGACAAAAACAAACCTAAACCACTAAGGCAAAGAGAAGGTGAGAGTCACACTGAGGAAACTTAGTGCCTGAGAAGGAAGCCAGAGAAGATCCAACTTTCCAAAACCACCAGTTATTATAAGGCAACGCTTGAAGTGAAAAAAATGGAGTGTTGAATATGACTTTGCTTTTCTTGCTCTCTCTTTCTTTCATTTGTTTGTTGTTGTTTTTTGTTATTGTGATTAAGTAAAAAAGATTAAGATGAAAACAGGCAGATCTGTCAGCCAGAAAAGAGAAACTAGAATTTAAGTAACATATGTAGCAAGGGCTGAACTCATTAATTTTTACTTCTGATACTAAAGCTACTAATAATATTTATAATATGTTTAATTTTGTTTGATTTTAAAGGTTAAAGCCTTCAGGTTTTCATTTAATGAACTAAGCTTTTTTGGCGTGTTTTAGAAAACTGTAAATAATGACCCAAAGTAAAAGAATAACACTAATACTACTACTGATAACATTATTGATGGTAGCTGAAGTAGTAGTACTATTCAGTTTATAAATGTGTGTAAAAATGTTCTCAGACAGCCACAATGAGGCTTCACAATTGTTTTGCATGGACGGTCAGAGGAACTTCTAAATTTGATTGTAAAGTACAAACAGATTTGGGTATTAAAATATTGATGAATCGCTGATTTGCACATGAAACGTCCTTCTGCAGGGTTTACATGCAGATTTGCGAGTAGGTATTGTGTGTATGTGTGTGTGGTTTGTAGCTTTAAGTGCTCAGACAAAGCTGAAAAGCGGTATATGAGTACCAATCCATTTCGCCATCTATTAACTGGGCAGCACAGAGCTCCAGTGTTTGTGTGGAGTTTGCATTTTCACCCCGTGACTGTGTGAATTTCTGTTTTAGTACTCAAGCTTCCTCCCACAGTCCAAAGATGTGCACGTCAGGTTAACCAGCAATTCTAAATTGGCTGTAGGCGTGAATGTGAAGATGTTTGTCTCTCTGTGTTAACACTTTGATGGAATGGCTGCCAGTCTAGGGTGTACCCTCCTTCTCACCCAATGATTTCCTAGATGGGGTCTAGAACCTCCACCCACCCACACCGTTTAACTGTGCTCTTGTATGCCGCTCAGTGAAACCTTTGACAGTTAAGGGTGTTCCCGTAAATAGGGAAAAGGAGCAGCAGCAGACAAATGACAGTGTAAACAGGCTGTATACTCCTTTCTTTTCAGAGATCAATTTTATTATCAGCGTGACCTTAATGTGGCGATAGACAAGCTGTTGGAAGAAAGTAGAAGAGGAGCAGCTGCAGAGACCTCACCTGGTGGAAGAAAAAAATGATTTTGTCACAAAAGGTTGCAGAAGGAGGAAAAAAATAAAAAAAGTAAGACAAGAGTGAGCCTTGGACAGCCATTAACTCAATGAAGAGAGCTCTGAGACTTGAGAGGGCTCAAAAAGTGACATTCATACTAGATCTCAAAGATTTTTTTTTTTTTTTTTATTCAGCCGGGGTGTCAGGAGCCTAGCTGACATCGGGCAAGAGGCGAGGTATACCTGCAGCCAATGTAGAATCAGCAGTTAAACTCACACACATTTCTTTGGATTGTAGCAGGACATACAGGCTCCACACTTGAACCCAGAACCTTCTTGCTGTGCCATATCGCTCCAACATCGGTAAATAACAACCAAAAAAAAAGACAAAATTCCTGCCCATTAGTCAAATACTAGAAATCAAAAGCAATTCAGTATTTGTGACGATGGCGCGGGGGCGTGGTTGGCAAGTTGAAAAGCTCTCTATTGCCACTTTAACTGAGCAGTGCTTGGGCACCCATACATTTATTTTCTTCTTAGGAAAGCAAATTATATCTGAGAAGGTTGGAAATGAAAGTTTGGGACGGCATCAATTTCTGCTGAAGCCAAAAGCATGGCAGAGCATTTGATGAATCTCTAAAGCTCACAGCGGTCCCAAAGTTGAGCAGCAGCATATGATTTCTTCAATCTCTCACTGCTCAGGTCAAATACATCTCACAATTTCTCCCTGCTCTCGCTGCCCTCTGTTGCTCTCTGAATTTCATACTTTTTTCCCCATTTCCCATGGTGCCTGTTTCCCTGTATTTCTCAAATATAGCCATTATGTCGTCTCATCCTCACATTCTGTCAGTCAAAGCCATGTGTAAAGCTTTTGTGTTGAAAGGAAATATCACAGAAAAGCTGAGGTAGTGTGCAGTGTCTAGACTTCAGGAGAACTTTGCATTCTTATTTACTCATGTGGGAGGCATCATAAGGATTCGCCACTCCAGCAGAAATTGTTTATATATGTGTCCCAAAAGACATATATGGCTCATGCAATGATTTACTAATGAAACAGCCTTTTCTTGCAAAAAATATAATGTTTACTTGATTCATATTTTATTCTTATTCTCTCATGTATTCTCGCAGTATATAGAAATCCAAAGTTTCTTTACAGAATTTTAAGTCTGAAGCAAAATTTGTAGCTTGTTTTTTTATTGGACAGACCTGTGCTGCTTCTGGTTAAGCTCCAGTTATGGTCGATGGACTGATCACTGCTCACGCAAACTGTGTCATCAACACATTCTCCCAACCAGTAAAACCATTTACCGTCCATAAGTGACAAACTGACCCTGTCTCTAATGGAACAAAGACAACACAGGGATTTTTTTCCAATTTTCTGCAGAACGTCTCAACTTGATGCTTGTAGAGATGAACCTGAGAGACTCGTGCCTTCAGCTTGTCTTTGCCGACTGTGCTGCATTGTGCTCCAGCACTGACGGCACTATTGGCGCACGCTGACGTATGCAACACAAGACAAGCAGCTTGTTAGAGGTTGCATTGTGGAGGATTCCTGCAAAACTTGATCCCACCTAAGAATTGTGGTTGCATTTGCTCTCTTGTGTGCATACCAGTTACCAGCATCAGTCCAAATTGTGGTTTGCCCTTTATTCATTTATGCGGTGCTTTCAAACAAGTGGTTTGGAGGCTAAATATGAACCTACCGGAAACACACATACTGTTTAATAGCTTTAATATGAACAAATCTCCATGTCATACACGGTCTAGCCTCTTTGTAATACGAGTTTACACAATCCTACCATCTGTCACTCTCTTTGGAGGATTAGAGGTAAGAGAGTTTTGACTAGCTGTCTGCAGGCAGCTGAGGACTTGCTTTGTTTTCAGGAGCTATGAGCTCCAGTCTTAAATGTAATTTGAGTCGCATTCAGGATGAATTCAGCCCACAAAGATGACACAGACGCATTTTTGAACAGAAGCACGACTGATCCGAGCATGGAGATGACAGTAAAATGTATGAAACATCAGCATAATCTACAACATCATTATAAACCTCTAATTTTAAAATATCGTGTCATCCCTAAAAGCGCTTCGGGCCTTTTGCATCATGTGTTTTTCTCCATTATGGCTGAGTCCATTGTGCAACAGATTTGTTTCATTAAAAAGAATAAATCAAACAAGGACTGCACAAACAGGCATATGAAATAACAAAAGCGCCCAAGAAGAAATGTGTTCAGCACCACAGATGCAGCAGTATCTCATTCACCAGATCAGCACGGCTTATAACGCCGTACAAGCTGCTTCCTATTTATTTGTTCGTTTATATATCATGCATTGTTTATGTAATCTAATGAAATTTAAAATAATTTCGCATAAATTTCAAGCTGCAAAATGAGTTTTCTGTAATTAAGTAATCAGCAGCAGTTTTATTGTTTGCGTTCTTTAAATGCAACTATGAGACAAACAAATTGCCTCAGCACGCCATTCACCACTTTGTAGTTTTATTTGTAAGAAATCTTATTTCATTCACCATCTGCTGCGTGCTCTCTGTAAACCATCCAGAAACTTCCAAATGTCTGATGTAAATCCCCTCATTAAACCACTGCCTGCACTCGGTTCGTAATTTTATTTTATTATTTTCTTCTCTTCTTCTTTTTTTTAATTTTTTTTTATTTTTACAGTACATTACCTTATCATTATCATTAGAGCATTATTCTTACAACACTTTGGAGGCCTCAGAGCAAAAACTGAGCAGAGAGAGAGAGATGAGTGTGAAGCTACAGTGTTAGTGTGTGAGCATCGGTTTGGCTCGCAGCACTGATTCAGAACTTGGCACAAGACGTGTGCACAAACTTATCAATAAAAGGCTGCAGATTGCCAGCTCAGAACTTTCCCTGGCGAGTTTTTATATCAGTAATTCAGTTTAGGCTTGTGATTTCTCTATAGCTCTGGCAGCTGAAGTCAAGGGAAGGCCAAGTGGGGTAATGGGTAACAAGCTAGGCTTTTGCTGTGGCTACCAAGTTATTACTTATAATTACTAGTCTGCCACGACCCCAAGCAGTACAGCTTTATTTTCTTTCTTGTGAAATTTAAAAAGTACACCCGCTTGGATATTCATAGAAATGTGTGTGACCTCTTCCAAAAAACCACACAGCATTTTTTTTTTCCTTTGTGCTTGGTTTCATGTTTGTGTCTCTCTGGGACGTAGCCCCAACAGACACAGAGGGGCAGACATGAACCTCAGAGGACATGCCCTTTTATGTCAGGGAGAGCTGGGGCTGAAGAGAAAGACATGGAGGGAGATGGGGAGCTACGCTACAGCAAGCCAAGCTAAATCTCCACCCTACTTTGTATGCATGCCGATGCTCCACGTCTATGCATAGTGCAGGAGGAAGGAAGAATTTGTCACCCAGCTCAGGAAATTATTCCGAATTAGACATGTTTGTTATTCTGGGATGCACCTGTCATTTATATGGTGTATTTACATAATGAAGTTGAAGACAGGTTAAAAAAAAATTAAAAATTAAAAAAAGAAAATCTGCAAAATGTGTTTCTGAACTAAGTGTCATTAAGAAAAAATAAAAATCGGTTAATTTGTTCAAATATAAAAAACAGAGTATTTAATTTTGCTCCCGTATTGCTGCCTTGTTGGTGCATGAAATAGTGTTTCACTCAAAAATATTAATAATAAAGAGTAGCTGGTTGCAAAACAAAGATTGCAACCACAAAATTAACTTAAAGAGTTTTATAGACACTTGTTGCTCATGTAAAACATTTTTAAAGATCATTTCCAGTAAATTCTTTCATCAGTTCCAATGAATGAGCCATATATTTGATATATATTCATGATACGGGGAGCAATTTACATGATTGCATCATCAGCACTGAGGTTCAGCCACTGGTTATGAATTGTCAAAGCAACTTACAGCACTAGCAGATAATTGGAACAGGTGTCTCTCTTTATTTAATTCAAAAGGTAGTGAAGGAGGGAATCGCGGTATCTAGCAATAAATATGAAGAACACTTGGTTAACGGTAAAAGTGGAGACCATTTTTAATTATATATATATATATGTTAGCAGCAACAGATAATCAAAAAAATACTTTGTAATCCACTGATGCGATGAAATGTGACTGTAAATCAAAGAGGAGCAGGAATAAGACATTGCAAGTGAGTCCCTAAACCAACCTACCTTTTAGCTGAGTCTATGCACTGTGTTTTTATCTTCTTTTTTCTTTCTTTTTTCCCCGCCTAAAATGTCTGTGTTTATTTTTCACAGTGAAAATGTGTCCTTTAGAACTAACATGATAGACCAATCCTCCTGGACAATGGGCCCGACAGTCAGCAACGCCATCAAACACTTTCTGCAATGACTTTCTGCAGCCCTTCAGCAGATAATGGGACACTAAGGGCAGCACCAGGGGTGAATTTCTGGTGATAAGCACACATTTGCTCCTTCAGAGTTGTTATCACGAAGTACTGAAAGCAACATTTAGTCCAATAAGTCAGACTCCTTTTTTCTATTATTGGTAATGTTGCAGAATCGAACATTTGAGTTATTTATGTATTCATTTAAACTCTTGGATCTGACGATTGTTGTGTTTGTGGGGTTCCAACCAAGTGTGTTACCAACAGGGAAGTTGCAGACTGCCCCGTTGTATAGTTTGTGCAAGCTGGTGAACAGCGTCAACACTCATAACATGTTTGAAATCTGTTTCTTATTTTTTAAATTATCATTTATCCACTAATATAAATGTAGATAACGATGGATTGGCGAATGGCTAATATCAGCTTGACTGTCAAACAGCCAACAGTGTAGGTGAGGACTCCCCTAATAGAGAAAAAGTTAGCCAAGGTTATTGGCAAAAAAAACGTCAAAATCATTTTTTCCTTCCATAAATTTACAGTGTGTAAAATATCAGTAGATTGCAGTTAATTGAATTCTTTTTTCTTATCCCTCCAAATTCAAGTGCTTGATTTTAGCTACACTGGAGGACAAGCATGCTTTAGTCGGCTAAGAGGGATTAAAAAGATTCAATTTAGACCATATATATCCCCTAACAGCTGCAGCTAGCCGCTATGTGTTTTCCCACAACTGCGGACCCTACAACGATGTGTTTTTTCTACTGTTTGTGTAAAATCTTTATGCATACTATGTTTAACATGTTACAGTCTAACAGAGCCTCCATAAAACAATAACATATGATAGTGCAGTTCAGGAAGCAACTGATTGCACCGATTGGCCAGTCCGTTTACTGTAGACAAAGAAATAAAGACAACATTATGCAAGTACATCAGTGGCGTTGCTATCTCCTCAGATAAGCAGCCGCAGAGCGATACTACATATACATCAGTGAAACTAGGCTGAATCATGTACCGTATTTTCCGCACTATAAGGCGCACTTAAAATCCTTTAATTTGCTCAAAAATCGACAGTGCGTCTTATAATCCGCCGCGCCTTATGTATGGATTCTGGCTGTGTTTACTGACCTTGAACCGATTTTATGTGGTACACGGCGCTCAAAAATCTGTCAAAAAATGTTTTAGTACGACGGACGGACTCAGAGTAATCTGGGGCCCAAACTCTGTCCGCTTCAGGTCCCAAAGTCAAACGGACACTGCGGCATCACTAAGAGTTAAAAACTGTCTACATTCTGTCATCTTTAATAAAATCATCAGCGTTGCTGCTTTACCAGGTGTAACAATTAAGTTTAACATCCAGGCATCCATGAAAACAGAATTTATTAAATTTAACGGAATTAGAAGTTAGCAGGAAGTTAGCTCGCTAGTTTCCACCTAAACATGATATACTCTGTTCTGACTGAGAGATTTCTGAAAAAACTAAAACGTACAGCTCTGCTATCACTTCCAACATAAATGAAGACAGAAAACTAAACAGCAGTGGCTTTTGTAGGGTTACTGAAGTTGGACTAGCTGGTATATAATGATGTGCTACGTGATCGCTAGCGACACAGCTATGTTAGCATAACATTAGCACAGTGAAGCTGGAGGATGAACACTAACTTTTTTCCACTCGATAAAAGCTAAAGGGGGGGTTCCCGATAGTTAGAGACAAATGCAATTGCATGGCAGGATGCTGTAAAAGGACAAAACTTCAGTCAGGAGAACAACTGAGATACTCCATCCACAATACAAGGTTAGTTATTAAAATACTGCAACTACATGGGAATAGAGCAGCTGCGAGAGAATTCCACATTAATGAATCTATGGTATGGAAGTGAAGGAAGCAAGAAGAACGAGTTGAGTAAAGTTTGACTTTTCTGACTGTTTTGTTTCGCTTAATGCGCCTTATAATCCGGTGCGCCTTATGTATGAAAACAGACCCGTTCATCGACAGTGCGCCTTATAATCCGGTGCACCTTATGGTCCGCAAAATACGGTACTAGAAAACAAAAAGCCAGTGTTTCTATGAAGACAGAGCAAACCTCTAAATCTTTTAATATCGTAAAAAAAGAAAAATAAACATGATCATATGACGTTAACCCACCCAACCAATCAGATTGTGACTGTAAAGGGATTTATTTTTTCAGTAACTGAACCGAAAAACAATCAGTGTCCAAAAGATGCAAAAAATTCTCAAATTCTTTGGTGTTTTGAAAGTAAACTTTCGATCAAACACGAATGTGAAAAATTGTTGCCTAATCACCTTTCGTCCCTTGTGGTCCAGAATTATAATTTGACTTTGAAAGTAACCTTAGAGCAAATCCATCTAGACTCGGTGTGCTGAAATTGTGTGCTTATAATGGACTGTAGCAGTACAAGTTTCTTGACTGACATGAAAATCTACCGTGCAATAATGAGATTATTTTTATATTGTACAAGCTTTCTGTGGTGAAATTGCCTCCCTTCACTGAACATGATGGAGGCTGTTTTTTTCCCCCGTATGCAGACTTATCAGGATGATGTGTTCCAACCCAGCAGTCTACTTAAATTTCAATTTGTCACAGACGTGATACACAAATTGTCCTAAAACAGAAAGTTATATTTAAATTAAATATTATTTCATTTCCAGCAGATAAGACTTTTATTCCTTTTGAGTGCTTAACACCCTTGTACTTTTGTTTTTTAATTCAGTCTCACAATTCAGTATCATTCCTGTCGTATCAGTTTATATTACTAAATACCATTTTAAGTTGATAGGGGCTTGCTTGATAAACTTTATGTTCCATTATTTTTATATTATACCAATTAAAATGTGATCTGATGTTATAACTGTTGCTCCATACAAAATTAATTCTTAGGGTCCTCTCCACTCTCCTGCTTTAAATGACTGTTTTCATGCCCTGTGTGTACCAACATCATTATAAGGCAATTTATATCAAAGCTAAATAATAACAAATGTTTGCCATGCTTTAAAATAAATCTCCTCTTTGCTTTTGCTTACCAGAAACAATACCAGCCTCGACTCATTTATTTTCTTAATGCTCAATTTGGCTGCAAAGCCTCAATTGTAATTACACAGGAAGTGCTGACAAATGTGACTATACCCTGTTGAATTGACCAGTGTTTACTTTGGGCCGACTTCTAAAATACCTACAGCCAGTGAATATGAAAGCAGGAGACGTGTCCATCTTTCTTGACACTGTGCGAGACGCAGGGCACTGTAAAATCGTATCACTGAAGGGGGAAAACAAAGCAAGGTTATGGTTAAATGTAAAGTGGTGCAGGGTGCTTAATGTTGGGACATCAGTCTCTGTCAGAGTTTGGTTAGAGGGAGTTGTGTGCAAGGCCGCGCTACCTGGAGACGATCCAGCCATGTCAGCAGGGTGAGAACAGGCTCATTTACCTCCGGTCAGCTGCTGCCTTACATCACAAGGCTTCACTTAAAGCTTTGGAGGACTTCAAGTCTGTTGACTCTTGTGTTTTTGAAGAAAAACGCACACGCAGTCGGCTAATGATATATGGTAAAAAACTTTTTATTTTTTAATCAAAGTTAAATTTTCATACATATCCGAAGAGTGTTGTGGATCAGACAAAGGATGTTGATTATAGAGCTGGCAGGAAGGAGGAAAAGAGAAAGGCCACAGAGGCGTTTCATGGATGGAGCGAACGAGGACATGGTGTAACAGAGGGTGACGCCAAGGATAGGGGAGAGCTGAAAGATCATTCAAGAAGTGGCGTAGAGTTTTTTTTTTTGACTTTCCATCTAATATTGCAAGATTTTGAAATGAAAGATTGGGATTAGGAGTGTGTTGCATCACACACTCGAGATGGATAATGCATCTCTAAGATTTCTCGGAATTTATTTTCTATTCACATGTGATGTTTTATGTATGATATGGCTGTCACTTGTCAGCCAGAGTTCACCTCCTCGCAGACAGATTTATGCGCTGCACTGTTGGTGTGTTGCTTGAAGGGTTTCCACTGTTCTCACCCGAAAAATATGTTCTTGTGTCATGCAAATGTTCTGATTTACATCAACTGGAGGCCATAAACTGATGTACTCCTTAGTGTCAGGCTTCATACCTACGGTGGTGCTGCCTCATTCATTACAATCAGTTGTGCAATTGACTTCTTTATGTATTTAACCTTAATGAAAAGTCACAAAGAGATGAAAGAGTGAAAAAGTAACACAGTATTGTTTCATGATCAGCGTGTTCAAACTGGCTTTTATAATTACATAGTTATGTAATGAACTGTAATGTGTTTATCTCCTGAAACACTTCAAAAGCCTCAATGTAGGACAAACCGAGTGTTTGGATGAAAATTGAAGGTAATTTTGCTGTCCAAGACTTTGGTTATTTCTTCTATTTCTGTCTCTGCCCTAAAAGCACCTGAGTTATACCATCATAAGACGCACATTTATCTGATGTATTCTGGAAAATGGAGAAGGCAGATCCAGTCAGGCAGTCCAGTTCTAGTTTCTGCTACGCTACACATTCAGAGTTGGTATGTTTGTTTATGTTGGACTCCAGCACACCATTTTTCTGGCATTTGCTTTTCAGTCGTGGCCACTGTGAACACTCTATGAATCTTAATTTGCAAACTAATTTTGTCTGTGCACTGGGAGAGCTTTTGCTTTAGAAAGTAGTTAAGAAGAAGGAACCAAGTTTCTATACAATGCCTGTGCGATAATGGCGAGTTTGTCTTTGAGTGCCCATGGTCATAGTCCCTTTGTGGCCGGCGGTTTTACCCTTGCCACCTCTTTGGTGTCTATTTAGTGTGAATACAAATGAATAAAACATAATATTATAACATTTTGCTAAAATGGTGCTTAAATCTTTTTCTTCCAAATAGAGTCACACTCTTCTAATTAATGTTGTTGTTTTGGTGTTAGCGGATGAATTAATTATGGTAGAACTCTTGGGAAATTAAAAATTCCCAGTTACAACTGGAACTGTTTACATGCAATGCTGACTTTTTGTTGAGAGCCACAGAGGCAAATACTGTGAAAATTTGCATTTTATTGGCACATTATTACTTTTCAGTCTGCTGGGAATATTTGAAAAGTACCACCGTGTCTCAAAAAAGCAAGGACAGACCAAATATTATCATTCTGTATGTACAGTACTATGCAAAAACTTTGAGCCCTCGTTCCTTTGTATTTTGTTAAGGAACTGGGAAATGTCTGCAGTAATCTATTGGAATGTGCAAACATAAATAGAAATACAGTATTGGAGGCAAAAACAGAGTTTGTAACCAGCTTCAAAGTCAATATTTGGTGTCTTCAAGACATCCTGAACGCTGTTGTAAGTTAAGTAGTCTTCAGGGATCGTTATCCAAGCCTATAAAAAGGACAAAAAAGCCTGGAGAATTCTTCAAAACTTTTCTTTGAATGTCGGCTGCCTGTTGTTCTGTTCTCTCATGCTGCTTCAATAATGTTGAGGTCCGTGCTGAGGAGGTCAATCCATGACTCATGGTGTTTCATTATGGGTTTTTCTATCCAGGTATGCTTTTACTGCATTGGCAGTGTGTTTGTGATCATTGTCGTGCTGAAAAATGAAGCCATTACCAATGAGATGCTTTCCAGATGGTATTGCAACGTGGATCAAAATCTGATGGTACTTTTTTGTGTTCATAATTTATTCATAATTTGACAACATCTCACCACTGGCTGAAATGCTCCAAACCATGACAGAACCTCCACTGTGTTTCACAGATGACTGTGGACACTGTTGTGCTGCTCTCCTGACCTTCTCCATACATAATGAAGTTTTACTGACACTACTACTGTTCATCTCTCAGGTCCTGTGCCAGGTTTTGCTGGATTTTGTTCATGTTTCAAAAGGACATGACTTTCAGATACTGCTCATTTGCTGCAGGTAGGTTTTCTGGCTAGCCACATTTTCTTTTGCCTCCCACTTTTTGTCCAGTTTCCTCATTTTTTTTCATGACACGCTGCACACCATTCCGAGATATGCCAGGTTTTCAGCCACACTAGCCTGCTCAAAGTCTCCACTGTTGTGCTGACCTTCATACATATTTTTATGCTGAGTCAGCAAGTAAAGTCAGCAAGGAGGGGGAACAATTTGGAACTACAATTTCCTTTTTTATAGTGCCTTGTTCTACCTTGTACACTTAGGTCCACAAATATTTGAACAATAACACAGTTCAGTTACATTCAAGAACAAGAAGGCCACATTAGACTTTGCCAGAAAGCATCTAAAAGAACCTACACAGATCTGAAAAAACATCCTTTTTACAGATGTTTCTTTTCAATGATGAGTGATGGGAAGAGAAAATGTGGAGAAGGAGAAAACCACTTGTGGTCTGAAGCATACAACATCATCTCTCAAACATGGTGGAGGTATGTCAATGGCATGGGCATGAATGGCTGCCAGTGGAACTGGGTCACGAGTGTGTTTTGATGATGTGACTGCAGATAGATGCAGCAGGATTCATCGTGAAGTCTACAAGAATATACTCTCTGCTCAGATTCAGCAAAATGCTGGAAAACTGATCAGACAGCACTTCACTTTGCAAATGGATAATGACCCAAAGCAATTGCAAAAGCAATCCAAAGCAATGAGTATCTCAAGGAAAAGAAATTGGATATTACTCAAAGGGCAAGTCAATCACTAGATTTCAGTCCAACACAGCATACTTTTTAGTTATTGAAGACAAGACTCAAGGCAGAGAGACCCACAAACGAGCTGCACTGGAGGCAGCTGCAGTAAAGGCCTGGCAGAGCATCTCAAGAGAGGAAACAGAGCAGCTGGTGATGTCAGTGGGTTCAAGACTTCAGGCTGTGACTGGCTGGATTTTCATCCAGTAATAAAAAACAGTCCTTGTATTTATTAATTATGGGCCTCTGAAAATATGGAACTATGTATAAAAATGGCTGTAATTCCTAAACAGTGAATGTCAATCTACACTAAAAGCTAAAAGTCTGCACTACAATCACATCTTGTTTGATTTTACATTGTCATTGTCAAAGTGTCATTGTCCAAAGACTTGTGGGGTAAATTGTGTAATTAACTACTTCTTGCAACCAAATGGAATTTGCAGCAATCGGTTTATTGGTGACGCTCTGTTAGAGTGGTGTCTAATTAGCTGACACAGGAGTCTTATCACAGCAGCTTTCCCGAGGTCAGTGTGCTGTCCTTGTCATTTGCACATATACTTTTGCTAATGTGTACTGCACTTAGGTGTTGCCATGTGTGGGTGTGAGCATCAAAGAATGAAAATGGTCATGAATTTTTTAATTTCTACTATTTTTTTTTTTACCAGTAGTTGGAGATTTGAGCTATCACCATGAGTGCAAATAAGATACCCGTTATCCTTATAACTGCTTCAACACGTGGATTGTTAATTCAATTTGTAATTGATTCTTTGGCACTTCGTGTGGATAATGACTGTTCTACTTGCTCATAATAGCTGTCATGCTGCACACCCACTGCTAATGTCTTTTTTTTTTTTTTTAAATCATACTTAATAAGATTTTCTCATTCAGAGTCAGAATGTCTTCTTAAGGAGGTCCACTGCTTCCAGGCACTTAAGTGTACTTTATTTCTTTAGATAGATTTAATTACTTTGTACACTTGATTCTTTTAAAGTGCCCATAATAACGTGAACGGAGATGATACGATGATCTTAAAGAAGTAAATACCATCAGATTAGGTACAGCTTAAGTGCCCCCAAAAATGATTTGGAAGGCAAGCAGAGAGCATTCTTAGTATCATGGCGTAGTGATTTGCAGTACTATTGTAACTCCGTGTCCATCCCATCTGAATAAATCCATAACTGACCATTCATGGAAATGGGAAGCCCTCTATTAAAGCCATTTGACAAAGTGGATGCTTGCCTGAATTCATTAATTCCAGAGGTTGTTCCTTAAGAATACTGATGAACCCTGGCTTAATGTTTAGACTTTGTTAGTGGGCACAGAAAGCTACAGATATTTATTTATTTATTTTTTGGTTAGGCTTATTAGAATTTATCAGCCAACTGAAAACGTGTTTATTCCTCATAAATGTGTCTCTCTGCATTATTTAAATGATGTGCTTGTTTTTGGTCATTAATAAACTGCAGTGTTGTTAAGAAATTTTCCAGTCTAGACGCAAAGAAACGCCACACAATATGATTCTGACATACTGCTGGTATTATGTTTTTAAATGTTGCATCTTCCTGGTATTGACCAGCCCCTTTGTGTGGCTGCTCTAGTGAAGTTAATTTCTTCAAAGCAGCTTTTATACCTCCATAAGAGCTGTCAAAAGTGTTTGGCCTTCATAGTCTGTTTCCTCCCTCGGTGCTCATGTGGCTCTCTCTACAGAGCAGTGAATTAATCCGTTGGTAGTGAATCACCACGTTGCCCACTCCCTGGCATCAGTTCGCTCTAATATTTAGTTCAACATAGGTTGCCTGACGGGAAGAGATATGCTAATTCAATACCCTTTTTACACATCATAAATAAAAGTCTGAGTTTGTGAAAACTTTATAGCCATTCTCTAGATAGTTTCTGATTCTGCAAGCATCCTATTCAAATATTGCTCCACCACTCATGCATTAGATCTGACCATCCCACAATGTGTGACACTGCAAATGCACAAAACCACAGATGACTAGCCAAGCCGCACTTTAACGTTATCTGGCTCAACCATACAATATTTTCAGTGTCTCTTATGATGGATGTCAAATTTCAGCTCATCTACTTAATAAATGAAAGCATAAGAAAGAGTTGTGGAGGATGATTATTTTGGGGCGCCTTTATAGCTCTCCCCCTTCGCCCTGCCTGCGTGGTGTGATTTGTAGAGAGATTGAAATGAGGCTGGTTGGTCGAGCAGAGACTCGCTCTTGATTTACACACACTGTTAAATCACACAGACAGCTGGCTGCCGGCGCTGCCCACCACCCCGCCTCAGACACAGATCTATCTCCGTGCAGGAGCTCCTCTGGATGCTGAACCTTATGGCAGCTTTAACACACAACCCAGTGCAGAGTCCCAACTCCAGCCCGCTATTGGCAATGGTGGATGCTGTGCAGCAACTGCCACTAAATGATTTCCAGCCAGGAGTGCTTGAGAGGATATTGGACCAAACTTTAGAAGGTGAGGGAGAATTGGTGACAGGAATAAAAAGAGAGGTTCAGAAGGATCTGCTGGTCAGGTGGCCATTGTAGAGGGACGGATAAATCTCTGTGACTGAAAGCACAAAGAGTCTCTGCAGTCCTCCATGAGGACTACGGATGCATTTCTTGCATGTGGGAAAAGAATTATTTGTTTAAACGCATCTGCTCTTTGCTTTTGTGAACGTTTGGATTGACAATGCAGAAACCACAAAACAGGAAATTTTCATAGAAAACCATAAAGACATGTTACAAATTCAGTCTTTATTCTCTGTCACAGTGTGTGTGCATTCTCGAATCTTTTAAGATTTTTCAATAACTTGCTCATATTTAAAATGGAAAGGAGACTGGGGAGAGACATTGGGTAGACAATAAAGAATCAGGACACTGCATGAGACAATACTCGAGTAGTTAACAAGCACATCAATGTCAGTGATAATGAGTTGTACACACAAAACAGTCAGGGTGACTCAACTCGTTAAATTGCAATTTGGCACAGAATGCACGACCCATTAATTCCACTGCGCACACCGCCAAAGAGCACAAGATTAGCTCTTCAACTGTTTTTGTTTTATTCAAACGGGGAAAGCAACAACACTTGCGTCCAGAAACGGCAAACAAGAGGCAAGATTGTGTCTTCTGGCCAAAGATTTTCAGACTGAATCATCGTGACTAAACTTCCACTTTGAATTTTTCCAAAAGTGTGCAATCAAAAGCCAAGTGCTTCGCTGGTTCTTGCACTTAAAATGAACCACTACAGTCACAGACATCCCTGTAATATCAAGTTGTGCTTGCATCATTTCCAGTGTTTAATTTGTAACTGCTTTAAAATGAAGCCCTACTGTATTTATAGCAGTGTAACGCACTTTAATCATTGTGCTCTCACTGTGCTGAAACATCTAGAGCAGGTTGACTGCTTTGAACTAAAATGAAAATTTAATACACAGTGTAGTCACAGAGCAGTCACCAAATTATTCTTTAAAGTTTGCCGTATTCCCGTCTGATTCGTTCACGGCGCGGTTTAATTTTATGTAACATGTTGAAATATAAGTGATAAAAACAGCTTAAAAAATAAAATTATTTTCCGTCTCCCTCAGCGATTAACACGTTTCATCAACCGCTGCACTCGAGTGAAGAAATAGGTCATCTATAAGGTAGCAGTATATAGACAGAAAGGGAGCTCAACCTGCCACTGAAATTCCCAGCAGTAAAAACACTTGTTTTTATGCCAAGCCATGCAGAGATTGTCACTGAAACAACAAAGCCCCCTTTCTACATTACAAAGGCGTGAAAATGCCCTTATTTACCAGATACCATATTGAGATCACTCGGAGCTCTCTTTATACACGTAATCATCTGTTAAGCACAGTGAACCAAGGAGGAAATGAGTTTCTGTGCAAGAGCCAGCGTTTACATCCAAACATAGCATTGCATCTCTTCTGCCAACATAATCATTCAGTATCTTATCAGAAGTATTCTGGCCTTTGACATGGGCTGAAATTTCATATTTGACATGCGTCTCAATCTGGACAATGATCTGTCGCATCAAGGCTCATCTCTTATATCTGAAATGTTGCAGCCAGCCATATTTTTAATACAGGCTTAGTATCATGGTGGCTTATTACCTTATGTGCTGCATGGTTGGCATGAAGAAACTGCTGGCAGCTGTACTGAGGCTGCTGCTGCAGACTTGTCTGAGCTTAATCTCATTAGTGCAATAGGCCTCTTTTCTTGAGGCTACTCTATGTTTCCTAAATAATTCCATGTCAGCCCTGAGTGACAGCGCTTAATAGACTTTACTCAGAATGACAGCTACCTGTGTTGGTACACACAAGATATTTATTGCATGTGTCAAAACTCACTGCAGTTACTGTGGGGTGAAAGTTCTTTAAATATTATTTTCCTTATTGATGTTGATGTTCCACACTTTTAAAGGGGATCTATTAATGCTCATTTCCAACTCTATACATTTATTATTCGGCTCTTCTAGAGAAGCCTTGCATGTGTCTCCTTAAAGCAGGCCCCCTTTTCTTTATTGCCACAGTCATTTTCAAGCCAACCTACAATATTAAGGAGGAATTTTGTAGACTGCTTCACATCTAATCGTTATTTTTGACTTTGGCCAATATTAGCATTTACCATTTTAACAGTACAGGAAATAATTAAGTGTAATTGGTTGATTTTAATTATTTGTTTGAAGAAATAGCTTAACATTTAGGAGAACGGGGCTAATTTGCCATCACACAGAGATTTGGAAGATGGAACGACACATTCGTGTGTAGTGGCGTGAAAACTAGAAATGGGGGTTATGATAGCCAGCTCGTCTGAAACCTAAATATAGAGAAATATTAATTAACTGCAAAAATGTGTTACCATAGAGTAAAAATAACACATTGCTGTTTGGGGGGAGGATGTTCACCTTTTTCTTCACTGTGACTTATAAGCTCATTTACTGGTCTATATGCGTTACCTGGCAACTGCTAACAGCCAAGAAATGGTCAGGCATATAAGTAGTTTCACACTTTTAATGTATCAGAATATAATGTGCTAATTGGTGATCCTCTGAAGAGCTGCTAGGCTCCTAACTCTGGACTGAACTAGGCGAGATTGTACTTTATGCAAAGCTAAGCTAGCACGATGTTAGCTAAAATCGTGTTTTTGCTGCAAAGATTTGCATGTTACTCTGCAGCAGAATGCAAATAAGAACATTTCAAAAAATGTTGAAGTAATTCTCAGTCTCACATGAGGTCTGTATGGCATCCCATTGGTCGACTGGCTCAAACAGAGACAGAAATATCATCAACAGGATTTCTAAAATCATGTGCATACAATTTCCTTCTGGTTTCGATTTACATATGAACTCTGAGGTTTTGGTCTCTGACCTTGCCTCTATCACATTATGTTGTCAACCCTTTCCCTCTGATTCATCTTGATTTTCTACTTTACTTTCACTAATCAGATTACACAATCATGGGTTCATGGAAGAGTTGTCAAATAGAGCGATTCAATCTTACAAGGTCATGTTGGTGTCAAAGCTAGAAGTGAATGACTTCTGGAGAAAAAGCAGTCGAGTGCCTGCTAAGACTTCTACATAGCCTGCTGTGATCTGGAATATATATTGCTCATCAAAGCATGAGGTGCATGATTGCCTCTTTTTATCTACACTATTTTATCAGCTTGGCAACTTGGCAGCTTAATATATGCCTCCTACTCATTGTCCAACACTGTTTCAGAATTTATGGTTTAATAAGCTTATAAATAATCCCCCTTGTGTCCACAGACACAAAGAAGGTTACAGAATGTCAGTACATAGCCATCGATACCGAGGCAGGTTCAGTGGTGGCAGGCAAATGGCTCCTGCCCTTTCCCCATCTTGGCTAAACTTTTTCCCAGGAGACATCTCAGCAAGTGGGGTCATTCTTGTTTTGGTAGCTCGTGACTCATCCTCCGTCTGTTCCCTTCATCCCGCTGGCCTGAAAAAGCTCTGCTTGCTGTCTCCATGTATACAAGTTCTTTGGTCTGCCTTCTGTGAACACCAGCAACCATCATTCCCTTTTCTCTCAACTCCTGCACTGAGCTGCAAGCTGCCCATCTTCCTTTATCTCTCTCTCTAAGCTGTCCCAGCTCTCTCCTGAGGACACTTAATCTATACCACCCTGGCAGTCTGACGGTATATATTATACCCAGTTACAACTGGTTGATACACCTTTGACTGTTTCACCTCACATTAATAAGGCTCTGGTGATCAGCAGCCTCCTGCCTCATCTCTTATACAGGGGTCAAAAATGGTCTTTACCATTAAAGGACCAAACCTTCCTTAATCTATTTATAGTTACATACATACAGGTGTTTGCTGTATGTTGTATGGAAACATAATTCAAGGGATTGCTTACCCCTTTCCTTACATATCCATTGCATTAAAGTAAAAAAAAAAAATGTAATGTGTAATAACGTCTTCCAACGTATTGATGTAATTATCATAAACTTAAAGTTAATGCATTATAAAATACATAGGAGAGGGTGCTGATTTGTGGAAGCTGCCGTGTTGCCCCACCATCTATAACAGGGTGGCAGAGATGGAGATGATAGCTTTTTCAAACCAAAAGCAAACATTATATCAGCCAATGTTAGGGTTGAGTGCCCTAAAAATCACACTTTCCCTCTGATAAACAGCTGTTGCTGTCATTAGGCATAAGTGATCATCGACACATATTGGACTCTTTTCACAAAGTTTTACAGCCTCCTCCGGAGTAAACAGACACGGACACCCAACTGAGGTAAACAGCGGACTGACAGCCTACACTCACTACAGGTGAACAGTGGTAAGAGTTGTTGTCCTACAGCAGCCGCCGTACTGTAGATAGGTTTACGCACTTCAGTTGTGAGGATTAAGAATTCAGTATCCTGCAGTCTGCTGGTGGGGAGATTGTACACACTGTACCTTTTAAGAAGTTTTCTGTCGTTGGGCAGCAATTGGCACTTCCATTATATATATTAGTTGGTTTGTGGTATTTTGCTCTTCTGAGCAACATGCCTCTGCTTTCTCTCCTTAGTTTAGTTATAGTTTCATAAGTAGAAAGGTATGTGAACTAAAGCTGTGTACAGTAACGTGTCACCAGCTAGCATCTCCACACTGATTTTCAGCTCCCTAAGCTTTGGTGTTTTCATCCCTTACACTGATTAAGGTAATTGGGGAGCTGCTGCGTATGCACCTCACACCCTGTATGTTTGAGACCTCCGGATATTGCGGTGAACCTCAACACAACTTAGCCTCGCCACCTTTTCTCAGTGAAAGCCAATGAGTGTTTTAGCTGAAGAAAAAGGAAGGAGCCAGCCTGCAGCCTGGCAGTAGTCTTATTTAAAGAAGTATCTTCAGCAAGGAGCATTGCAGCAGATGGTACGATCCCCTGTGGAGTACTCAACTCAACATCATGGAAAAGTCCAGATGCTTTATTAGTATCCTGAAGCATCACGGGCTTAGCCCACCCCAGAAATCTTTAAATTTTCACCCAATAATTTAACAATTTTCTGAACAAACTCCCTCATCACCTCCTGTTCCCATCTCCTTTCTTTAGTCCTGGTCAATCAAACAAACAAACACACACAAAAAGCTAAACTAGATGACAAACATTACTTATTGATTGTTTTGTTTTGTTTGTTTCTAGACTCAAGAAGTTATTTGCAGACACTGACCAGTATCAGATTTTATAGAAGCATTTTTTCCCCCTTTTTTTGCTATTTAATTCACCTACAGCAGGGTAATGTCTATTATATCTGTCTTCATAACCTCATCCTCTCTTCTATTGTACAATTGTTGTTCAAGTTTTTATCCTTTGGAATACATTCAGTTGTTGGATCATTTGAAAAGATACCTATGATTCACATATGTGCTTCAGCAAAACCAAATTATCACTTGAGGACCTGCAAATGAAATTCTACAAAGGGCAATTTAAGGACACACCACTTTCTGTCTATGCTTAAGCCTTATTCCACATTAACATCACAGTGAGTGCCACAGTGGTTCTCAACCTGTGTGCTGTGCCCACTGGGAAATGGATGTTTTTTCTATTGATTCGCACAGTTATAATCCTATGTAAAGGTGCACTTTGGAGATACCTATTTTTATAGATTGTGCTCATTTGAACAAAAACATCTGAGACCAACCGAGCTAGCAAACTCACCAGCCCTTTTCTCACCAGCCTTCCTGCAGCTGAGACTGTGATAGCCGATTATCCAGTTCTGACTCATCTGCTGCTACAGCAACAAGAGGCAGTTCTTCCTCCACCTTCACTTCTCTGCCCACACCTTGTCGCCTTCATGCTTTTTTTTTAAACAAAATTTTCTTATATAGCCTTGCTACTGTCACATACCAACAGCGACAAGTCCTGTAATCCATGTGCTCCTTTCTTTCTCCCTGTTTTTTATTCTTTCTCGCATATAATTTAAGTGAACTTGAACTACAGTCCTCAAAAAGGGAAGATTTGCTCATTAAAGTAACCAAAGTTCAAAATGTTTTTTGTCAACTAAATCTGTTTCTTCTACTTTAATGCATGACAGGAATAGCTGATTATATACCTTCTTAAAACCCTGGATGACAAGCCTGGGAAATGTTTATACTCAGGGCATCAACTCGGGGTGAAAACTTGCTTTTGGCCTCCTGCATCGCCCAGCCCCTCACTCACCAAACTAATTGCATGGAGTCACTATGAAATTGCTTAAAGATAACTCCAGACAGCCGTAGTATAACTGCAGCAAGTTCTGCAAGTTGCTTGGAAGGCCAGCTGGAAGAAACCAAACTTCTAATATGAGACAGATTGAGGATTACAACTTGCAGTAACCTTGATAAACTTTTTTTGTCCTGAAACTTTGCAAGTGCTAATATTTTCCATTAAAATATTTGGCTAATGACAGGATAAGGCTCAGATGCTTGTTAAGTTTGTGGATAATTTGAATCCAACCAAAGTCAAACTGCAATTTTCCTTCCTGTTTTGCAGTTAAAAAAAATGTCAGTGTGTTTCATCTTTTAAATATACGTAAAAAATAGTCTGTCAAATGCACCTTTCTCCCTGTGCTAACAAACGAACACCTAAACAGGGTAGTGTACCATGGTTTAAAAGAAAGACAACATGAGTTTAGTTAACAGTTGTGGAATAAAGACACCTGATTTTAAACAGACTGACATTGACATCTGCAGGTGCATCTTTAAGCTGTTTAATTTTTCTAATTAATCACATAGCCTGCAGACTGGTGTTAGTTCTATACTGGTGTTCCCTTTAGCACGACAAGGAAGACGAGGGGCAGTCAAGAAGAAGACAAATTACTTTTTAAGCCCTACATTTACACGGGCAGTAGACCACTGACACAATAACCAATGAACCAATGGCTTCTGTGTGTGTGTGTGTGTGTGTGTGTGTGTGTGTGTGTGTGTGTTTAAATGATGGCACATGCTATAGGATTCACAAAGCAAGTATGTGTACTACAGCAGAAAAATACTGTAACAAACTTTTATGGCGTGATACTTAACCTTTCAAAATCGACACAGAAATAAAAAACACTGTTAGACAATATTACTGTAAACTCTGTCGCCCACAAAAAGGGAATAAACACAGTCCAGAATCAACAACCGATGTTTACTTGGATTGTGTCATTAGCCTCTAGCCATTATATAATGTTAAAATTAATTTGATAATAAAATTCAACAAATCACCCATTTTCATTTGCTCTGTTATTTCATAACTCGAGCAGAGTGGAAGAGGCATCACCACATCATTGTGGATTAATTGTAGAGGAGGATCAGACCAGTGAGAGCTGGAATCCGTTTTTAACAATTATTGGTTGAATAGAAGAACCAGGCTTAAACATTTTTGAATTACTACTCCATGATTTATTCATGACATATTTTCAGCCTGTAATTAGGGATTCGTGTGCTGTGCCAAACCTTTGTTAAAAAAGTAAAGTAGTTCTGCCGACTTTAAAAATGAGAAATGGTCTCTTCATAGTTCATGTAGTGAAGTGAAAATTAAGGGCACGGAGGTTTAGGTGCAGTCCAATATTCACTGACCTTTTAGTTCTGTTTTGGTCTTCACCAGAGAAAAATATCAGGGCCTGTAGATGGTGGACTTTTTTCATCTGCCACTAGTATGCTTCAGCTATTCTGTTGTTCCACACAAGCGGTCTCGGCTTCTCAGTTCTGAAGAATTAGCTTGTAGAGTTCAAAAAGTCAACAAATAAATCAAAATACAAAGAAAAAAAGAAAACATTAAAACTCCACAGAGCTCCAATATTAAAGGGCTTTTCACAGCAGACACTTTGATAGCAGGATAAAGAAAGATGCAGGACTTTCTGAGATCACTTTAGTCCCTATAGAATGGATGCTCCACAGTTCACTCACTGATCAGTGAGTATTTTTGACGCTACTTGTCTTCATTTTGTGTCATCAAAGCTGTAGATTTGTGTGTTTGTAAGGCCTGCATCTCACAGAGAATTATGCCAAGGACTATAAGGACTATAAGGATTATAAGGACTACGCCTTTATTTTTCCAGTGTGGAACTTGTGAGAGCACTTTACAGCAGATACATTCATCCAGTCGCAATTTTTTTGAACATTTGGAAACAGTTAAGAGTAAAGAGCTGAAGTGTCTCTTCTACGAGAAAAGTAAGTCAGTGTAGTATTTAATTTAATATTCTGTGAAAAGATTAAACAAGTTCCTGGGTATTACTTTCCATATTTGAAAACCAAACTGTCACCCACTACAACACGTCCTGTAATTAATTGGAACCTTTCTCATTTTAACAATGTTGAACAAAAATAAATTTGGGAGTAGAGCAAAGCTACTAGGCCCATACAAATAGACTATCTAGTTGTAATATATGAACACATAAATTTGGCCCTTCTGTTGAGATATGCTGTTTAGCTTGTGAGTATTTTTAAAAGGCAGGAAAAAAAAACAACTATTCTCATCCAGATACAAAAAATGAGTCACAAAACACACGGTTGAGAACCACTCAAAGCAAGAGGCCTGCACAGTTTAACTGATTTTTCTTTTCACTTTCCTGCGACACACCAAGTGGCAACCTCTGGAACTGAAAAATGAAACAGTTCTTGCCTTCGGTTCGTGTAGAGGGTACTTGAAGCTGATTCCAGTAGTTAGACCCCATGTTAAAATGCCCAATTTTAAAGTATTGAAAAGCATGTTAACAGCCAGTTACAAAACATATTTTTGGCCTTTATGAATATATTTCGCATTCATAACAACTCTAGGGGAGCGAATTCTTTTTAGAACTCCTCCATTTGGATACTGGACTTCGAGGCATAGCTTTTGATTGACAGGTAACCTGACATGGACAGCTGGAGCTGAGCTAGTGCAGCGGAAAGGCTCCTAAAATAATTTAATATCCCTTGCCAAAGGTAGAACAAAGCACAACAATGGAATAATGGAAAATATAATGGAAGTTCTGATTCATTTAAAATTGGATATCACAATGAATAGTACCTCTACAGAATAGTACCTCTTTTGAATAAACTGACGTTCACTTTTTTGATTAATTTAGTAGAAACACTACAATCAAATTAGTAAAATAGACAGAAATTTCAAATATGAATCTGTGATGACTGTCTTCATATACTTTTCAACATTATTTCTGCATGGATTGTTGCAGAAACATCAGCCATGGTTTGTTGAAAAGGAGTGACTGTGCTAAATCTAGCAATATATTTTACTTTGTTATTATGTTTATGTGATTATATCAGGTTTCGCCAGTATAATAGTAAGTGTACAACCTGTTCCAAGCAAAATAAAGACGCGTGAAAAGGGTGTAGGTATCAAATTATCCACACCCTATAAAGTAACTTATGTATTGATTGGGTGAAATATATTTTACTCAACAAATGACTATATAATATTGGTCCAAAGTCTTTAACAAACTACATATTGTCGTTGTATTGGCTATATAGACACAGTTATGGGCTAGAAACTTTTTAAACCTGATTGGCCAATAAAACACTTTCAAATTCTGATCTGACCAATCCACGTGAGTGAATATATACAAATATGAAGACATTTAGAGACTTACCTTTTTAAATACCAAAGGTAAGTCTCTGAATAAATTATATAATTAAAAAAATGTATTTGGAAAAGACAAGGAAACTCATGAGTTGGTGGCTGCAAGCTGCAATTAATGTAAAGCCATGCATTTATAGCAGGGGTGGGGAACTCCAGGCCTCAAGGGCCGGTGTCCTGCAGGTTTAAGTTATCACCCTGGGTCAACACAGCTGAATCAAATGATTAGTTCATTACCAGGCCTCTGGAGACCTTCAAGACATGTTGAGGATGTAATTTAGCCATATAATTCAGCTGTGTTGGATCAAGGACACATCTAAAACCTGCAGGACCTGTAGGATCCCCTACCCCTGATTTATAGGGAGCCCGCTTCTCTGACTTCAGCTAACAGCAAATGACACTAATTTTAATCACTGGTTTTACTCATGTTAACTAACTTTGTGTTTCTGATCTGTTAGGTATTTTCTTTTTCATCGAACTTCCTGCTGTTTGTTTCATTTGAGCTAAATTTATATTCCTGATTAAAATAGACCAACGTGTTACAGCTGTTTAAACCATTTAAAACTTGTTCAAGTTCCAACTCGACCTATACCCCGAACAACAGTCTTCATGTATGTCTTCTTACCATCAGCTATTAATTACAGGCCATGAAAAGATCAATAATTACAGTGTATGATAAAAAGAAAGCCTGCAACACTTTTTCAAAGACCAGTTGTACAAAGTAGCAGTGCTCTCAATGCCAAATCTTAAACATGTATCAGCTGCATGGTCCTGACAAATATGAAAATAAACAGTACTGATGGTGCACAGTACTGACACCTACTGCAACCAGATTTCAAGGCAAATCATGTAATAGACACACTGGTCCACTGTGTGGATGTCACACTTTGCCTGGACATGCATGCTTAAGTTGGAGTACCAGCAGGGGGAGAATATATTTAAAGCCAACACGTCGCTACTGAGCAAGTAAGTTATTAAGTACCTTCCAGGCTCCTTCTATGTCAAGTAAAATTAAGCTAGGTGGCTCATATCTGTTTGCATGTAAATATGTGTGTAATGTCTCCCTGAACATTTTTTTTTCATGTTGGCTTGAAATAAAATATCGCCCGCTGCTGGTACTGCAGCTGACTGCAACTTGAGCATGCGTGTCCATTTCTCGCTTAGGAAAGGCAAAGCATGGCAACCACGCGATGGACCAGCGTGTCTATTACACGCTTTGCTGTGATACAGTGTTGCTTCGTGATTAGTGCTGTCAATGCCAGGTACTGTGTGCCCTCTTGGTGCGTTGGAGCATTTTTATTCTAATTATATGACAAATAACATGAAGGGAGTACAGACCGACCAAGAAGTGCTTCAGTTTTTAGAGTAAAAACTTTAGAGTTTGGAGTTTTATTAGTTACTTAGAACAAATGAACTGATGTCTGTGTCTGTGCAATGCACTGTACAGCTAATGGATGCATCTTGCTAACTAAGCTTCCTAGCATTAGCCGATTACCTAACATGCAACCCTTATAGAAATTTGCCAGAGGCCAAAATTTTAAAATGTATACTTGAAAACTAATCATCCAGTGACATCCAAGTGACTATATCCATTTTTGCAATCTCTTTGAGACGTACACACAAAAAGGGACAGGGACAGAATTACGACTAATTCCACAATTTGTTGCAATTTAAAAGACAGGATTTCTTGCTTCTGGGTATTTTTTACCTTTTTAAATAGCCCATTTAATCAGCTGTAGCTAGTTAGCTAATTAATATTATGTTGGCTCTATGAGTTGGCTAAAACATAATGACAAGATAATATTAATAAGAACATATTCATGTGAATGTTCTGCTTAAAAATATGTTACCTAAGCCCACTAATCACATTAATAAAACCTGAGGTAATTTCCCTAATTGTAGATGACTGGATCTTGACATTGTTTCTAAATGGAATATATGTTGGGTCTTAGAAAGTTTGATATATAGGTCAGATTGTAGCAAAGAAGGAATTAAATGCAATTGTGTTTTTTGTTTTTCAAATTACAACAACTAATACTGTAATCACGTGGTTGTGAGCAAGGTGCACAGAACGTGTCGTTCACATACACAGATTAGTTTGAGCAGCACCTGTTTTTTTTTTTTAAGTAGACATTTTTAAGCTCTTTATGGGTTTTGTATATCTAACTTCGGTTTTACTTGTGGTATGAAGAACTTAAAACACTAGATTCTTAAAATGACCATGTCTCTTTCCACGATGTTGGCATCATAATCTTGGAAATGCTGTTGTTCGTAAGTGAGGTTGGTTAGCTCAGTAGAAAAAAAGTGGGACTTTGAGTCACTATTGAGGTCTAAAAGCAAACTTAAAATAGATTAAGTCAAAGTGGAAAACTGTTTTATGATCAGACAAATCAGAATCTTTTTTGGAAACATGAGCACCACGTCCTCTGGACCAAAAAGGTGAGGGATCATCTGGCTTGTTACCAGTGCTCAGTTCGAAATCCTGCATGTCTGATGCTAAGGAGGTGGATTGGTGCCCATGGAATTAGCAGCATGCACATATATAAAGGCACCATCATTGCTGAAAGATATAATCAGGTTTTGGAGCAGCATATGCCCCGTCCATCTAGTCTTTTTCAGGGAAGGCCTTGCAGGTTTCAGCAAGACAATGCTAAATCACACACTGTGTCTATTACAACAGCATGGCTTCATAGCAGAAGAGTCTGGGTGCTGAACTGGCCTGCCAGCAGTCCAGACCTTTCACCAACTGAAAACATTTGGCACATTGTGAAACAAAAAATATGACAAAGAAGGTCCAGGACTGCCGAGCAGCTAAAATCCTTTATCAGACAAGATTGGCTCAGAAGCCCAGCATCTGGTCTCCTCACTTCACAGATGTTTATAAACCGGTGTTAAGGATGGAAAGGATGCTAAACATCTTTTTCGAGGGACATTTTTTTTGCCAAAATCCAATTCTGAATGAAATATAAATTTTCATCTGATACATTTCTGTGTCCTATTGGAAATAAAACATGATTTGCAAATCATTGCATTCGTTTTTTATTTACACCTTACACAGCATGACAACTTTTTGGGGGAGGACTGAAGTTGTATTTCCTACTGTGAGATGGCAAATCATCTCATGCATTTTTGCATAAGATAACTTTTCAAAAATGTTAAAATGAGTATGATTCCAGTGAAAAACATGCTCCTTTTTGTGACACGGTGCTGCACTACATCCTGGATGAATAAATATATCTGTCAGCAAACGATTTGTTGATGTTTTTTAAATGAATGCACAGTTATTAGATTCATGCAGTGTGTTTATGCGTGTAATTAAGTTTTCCTTCTATCTCGAAGGAATATTTCTGAAGTTTTACACTAGGTGCTTTCTCGCCAGTATGTCTCACTAGATGATGACACAGTCTTTTGTAAAGCACGATGTAACATTGTTTTGAAAGGTGCTGTGGGCATCAACTACAGTGCTATTGTTATTACATTCATGAGTTGGCATTGTGTGCCTTTAAAAATCAGTAAGCAGTGTGTTATAACAATATGAATGAACAACAGTAGCACTTTATAAAAATGTCTCCATATGCCCAAAAGAACATTGTATTAACGACTCAAGCAGGCCACATGCACGAGACCGACATCCGATGTGACTAAAAGATTTAACCCTTTTTACTTAAATTCTTCAGACCACATCCTTTATTACTAATAGCTTCACCTTAACTGAGCACATTAACATTTTTAGTTCACACTTCGAATCATCAGTTCTTTCATTATAAGTAAGATCCCACCTTCTCTGCGAGGCTCCATTTAATCTTTCGGGAGCCAGCTGAGAACTGCCCCCCAACCAAAAATGAAAGCGCCGTCATAACTGCCTCGCTGCAGCTATCATTCCAGCTGCATGCTGTGAAAAAAATGCAGTGGCGGATTGGCCTTATTAGGATGAACATAATAGCAAATATGAGAAAACTCCCTTAATTAAAATGCAGCTGGGCAACATGTATCACATGCTAACTAGCTCAGCTGACCTTCGTGCCAGAAACAGCCCTCTGAACAAAAACCCCTGTCCGCTTTGGGCTGAAAGCCATTTGCCGTGGGCTGCTTTGTGGCCATGTAGCACAGAGTGGTCACATCAGTGGTCGACTGAGGTAAATCATTGTTGTTACTCTTAAAACCTGCCCTCACCATCTCACTCACCATCTGTTTCATTAAAGCCTGAGGTGACTTTTTGATGCCATTTTTCCTCAGCCTTGGCCTGGATGCTGTTTCAAGGTAGACAGCTTATCAAAATGATTGACAGAGCAAGCTTTACCAACTGCAGGGGGTGGAACTGACAATATGCTTCCTGCCAGAACCAAGGTGGACAAGGAATAAAAAGCCACTTCGGTGTTTTTGAACAGTATGTTCCCTTTGAAGCCCAGGTCAACAATAAATGTGTTCCAGTAGTTTAAAGCAGTTTCCCAACCTTTCGGAGCCATGGCACATATTTCACATTAAAAAAATCACACGGCACACCACCAAACAAAAATGTCACAAAAAGCATATTGATCATTTTTCCCTGTGCACCAGTCATAGCGGAATTGGTTTGGTTTGTCCCCAGTACACCTTTTTTGCTTTCTTCTGACTCCTACTCATGCTAGGGCCTTCATCTGGATCAGGATATTATCCAGGACCCAGGTCAGACTGACTACTTTTTCTTTTCAAATATTTATCTATTGCTATCACAGCATCACTATTATGTAATTTCTTCTTTGTCTTCTTCTGTTTTACTGGCTATTGGCAACCCATTTAATTAAAGCAGGTAGTTGTACTGCCCTCTAGTGGAAGAGAATGTAATTGTTCTGCCCGTTACTCGCGCCGATCGCTTAGAGTACTAATCAGGTGGAACCAGATAATCTCCACGGCACACCTGATCATTTGTGGTTGGGAAACACTGGTCTACAGAATAAAGAAATCTGTTACAGATATTTGTATTACTTAGTATTTACTTTAAAGGGACAGGTCACATCAATATTAAGTTTACAAGCCAAGTACTACTTGGCTTGTAAACAGACATTTCTAGGGCCAATATATCTCACACCAAAACAATATGGATGGATATATATCATCACTAATTCCTAGAAAAGAAGTCAAAAATATTCTGTAAGCAACACAGAGAGCTGTAAACCATCTACAGCTTTCGTACGTCAACAGCGTCTTAGCAAAAACTTGCAGAATCGCTTGGGTTAAAATTCGAAAACTGCCAAGAAGTTGAAAAATACTGAAACAGCTTTTCATAATTCACATTTACATTCAGCACTTCACAGCGCTCGGAGCGACTGGCTCTCATTTCCGACACCTGGCTTCCCTGTTGGGTCGACTGAAAGTTGCTGGCAGTCCAGCAGAGTGACCTGATTATTAGAAAGATCATACTGTAGCTGCGAGTCACAGGCTTGATCCTCTGCTGGGTTCACACTTCACAGCTGTTGTTAATCCTCGCTGAACTGTGCACGAACAAGATAGCGAAACCTTCCCTGTTGCAGGGGCATTGCGAATAGCAACCGTGCCCTCGGATCTTCCCTCGTAAAATTCATGCATGCGTGGCTGAGGGGATGTGTGAGGAGTCTGTTTTGTAATTACGCTGGCTGTAATCTGGTGATTGAATGTGCTGAAAAAGATAAGTTGCACGAGCATGTCGAGTGAAGAGCGGATAATTACGACTGTTCAGCAAAACTGTTCGAGGATGTTGCTCACAGCTAATGTGCACGTGCTCGGAAAATCAGAGCGCGCGCATGTGTTTAGCGGGACTGGGATGAGTTCAGACTGCAGACTTTGTGACCTTTATTTGCTTTGCTTTGCTCATGTGCACAGCATCTAAATATTAGATTAAAGCATCTATAATCACGTGAACTGACTGCACCACTGTTTGGTTGCAGCGTCACAGAGAAGCTTTAAATACACACAGTATTGCAGCGCCGCAATAAATCTCCTATATCTAAATAACATCCCCGTTATTTGTTTTTGGGAAAGTGGCCCTTTTTAAATCTAATACCAGTTACCCTCTGCGCAGCATAATCAATACTCGATGACTGTTCTTTTTCTGTGCCGCTTTGTCCTCCTCATGCTCTAACATGCATCCCATGGAAAAATACATTTGTTACCCGCCATCCAAGACTGACGAAGGTCAGGCTGTGAATTTACTGCAGCTGTTTGTCTTCCTCGCTCGCTCGCTTGGCATGGGCTGCTTTGTCAGTGTTAATGTAGTAAGTGTGGAGGTGCAGCCTTTCCAGTTTATTAACATTTGAGAGTGCAAAGCAAATCAAGAAAAAAAAAACCCCACAGTCATCTGGATGAATGTAACGTTCGTTCAGGAACTGGCAGTGCAGGACGGGTGATGCGCAGTGAGGTGTGGGGGTTGATTGGGTTGGGTGAAAGCCCAAAGGGACAGCCGGGCTTTCAAGGTGTAGATAATCTTCATGCTTTTAAAACCATTTTAAGATAATAAACCTACGCTGGCATAAACACTAGTCTTAGTCTAATAGTAAGTGCTTTGCCGATGATTAGAAGAATTTTTTTTTTTTTTTAAAAGAATAAAAGTTTTTTGTAATTTGCCAGATGTGTAATTATATAGCGATAGCAGAGGAATAGATATACTGTGCCGCCTAATATTCTATTTATGTTTGATTTAACACTCTACATGCTGTAAGCAAGTGAAGGCTTTTGGAGCAAGCCAAAATGAGCTCATTATCACTTCTTCAGCCATCTGGTTTTGCTGTGTGACTGTACTAGATCATCTGGTCTCACTGATGGCAACCCACCATTGACAATATGCATAATTTTAAATTTAAAAAAAAAAAAATCACTTGTTATTGTGAAACAAAGCATAACCCTGTTAAACATGCTGCAGTTGGACTGTGCATGAAGTTTATTTGGAAGGAAGGAGAGTGGGCTTTGCTGGGTGTCAGAAAGGTTCAGTTGTCACATCACAGCAAGAAGGACCTGGGTTTGAATCTTAGCATTAATTTGCATAATGTTCCTCAGCACAGTGTGTTCAGTTGTTTCTTCACACAGTCAAATGGCATGCGGGTCACATGAATTGGAACCTGGATAATGCAAATGAGTGCGCACATGTGCAGGTATGGAGCCCTAAACTCTCCAGTTTCTCTGCTCTTTATACATTGCACTCGTCTTTCACCCTTGAAATCTGTGGCTATACTCTGTCACTGGGAAGCAGGAGTCATGAAATAATCTTGGTAAAGCAGGATGAATGGACGTTGCAGAATGCATTCTCTCGGTTTACATTTTTTCTTTTGTTTTTACATAAAAGAAAAATGAAATTAATTAAGTACATAGTGTTTGTAGCCTGTGTTTTCAAAATTGGGCAAGATAAGTGGTAAGCTTTTTGTTTACAGTACAATTCTAAAGTCGGTATTTGGTTTGACAACCTTTATTCTGCAACACAGCCTGAACTCTCTTAGGCGAGTTTTCATGTCATTTCTTTAAGTAGTCTTCAGAAATAGTTCTCCAGGCTTCTTGAAGGACATTCAAAGCTCTTCTTTGGATGTTGGCTGCCTTTTGTTCTGTCATTACTTATTACTCCAAAAGCCCTGTTGTCACTGACAAGTCTAGTTCTTGTGTAATTTGGCATACCTCAGTCTTTTCTCCCTGTGTTTCTTCCTTAAGAATGGCTTCTTGACAGCCACCCTTTCACTGTGACCATTTCTGATGGGTCCACAGTAGGTGGATCCATCTACAGTTCACCATCTACCACTCCAAGCTGGTCGCAGTGAATGGCTGCCCCTCCCTGAGCCTGGTTCTGCCTGAGGTTTTTCCTGTTAAAAGGGAGTTTTTCCTTTCCACTGTCACCAAGTTCTTGTCATAGGGGTCATCTGTTTTGGGGTTTGTTTCTGATTTTTTAATATTGTAATAGTGACTGCTGTTGTGAATTTGAGTGATATAAATAAAGCAGAACTGAATTGAATCAACTGAAGGGTCAGATGCATCTGTGTAAGGTCCTTGCTGGATTTTTCCCCTATTTCTTAAGGACATGACTTTCAGATACTGTTGATCTGTCACTTCTTCTTTTGTCTTTTACTTGCCCAGTTTTCTCCAGTTTTTTAAGGACATACTGTAGAACATGCCAACATATTTTATGCCTGTCAAACTGTGTTATCTTTGGGATTTTTCAGATTACATTCAACTAAAGAAATCGTAACAAATCATCTGTTTTTGTGACAGGCTGCAAGTAACAAAGTGCCTAAAGATAGAATTTAAATTTGGTTCTCTGCTAAGTTCTCTGTTATGTGTAGACACAACACGGGTTCATTCCTCGAGTTGGATGTCTTTTTTTAATCCTTGAATGAGTCATAGGTCTGTGTTAAGTAGCTTAACAGACCTCTAAAATGGTCCGATACAAGGATTGGAAATAAATGTTTAAAAAAGTAGCCAATGTCCAAAGAAAATCTTTGAATAACCTTCAGAAAGCTTATAGAAGATTATTGCTCAAATGCACTTTAAAAAATTACAATAAAGTCTGGCTCCTTGGAAGCAAAATATAAAGAAATAAGAGGTAGCTCAAGATGTTTGAATAGTACTGTATTTTCTGTAACATAGACACTCACTGGCCACTTTGTTAGATACACATTGGTGGTACTGGGTTGGACCATCCTTTGTCTTCAGAACTGCCTTATTTCTTCATGGCGTAGATTCATGGTGGCATTTCACAGATTTTGGACCATATTGACATTATAGCATCGCAGAGTTGCTGCAGATATCGAATGACACCTGCTGTGGTCTTCTGCTACTGTAACACTTCTGCTTCTGCAAACCTTTTTTGTAACATGGTATGCAGAAGGGCTTATTTGAAATACTGCTGCTTTCCTATCAGCTCAAAGCAGTCTGACCATTCTCCTCTGACATCACTTTTAGTCACTTGCAGTTATTTATTCACCTTTCAGTCACTTTAATTTTAAAACTGTGTAATTTTAAAACTGTGTATATACTGTATATTCTTTGTATTTATTATCTCACTCTTATTGCCGGTTTATGCCCTGTCCTTATCTTCAACGTCACGCTGCTCTGTTGTATGTTAATTGCCCCTTGGGGATAAATAAAGTCTTCTGATTCTGATTCTGATTCTGATCAAGGGATTTTTTTCTCAGTGGATATTTTTTGTTTTCCATGCCATTCTCGATAAAACCTAGATATCGATTGAATGAGCAGATTCTGAAACACTGAAATACTTAACTACTCAGGGGTGGCTGCAGCTCAGGAGGTCATCTACTAATTAGAAGGTTGATGGTTCAATCCCTGGCTGCTCCCAGTCTGCATTCCAAATATCCTTGGGCAACACACTAACCCCAAGTTGCTCTCTGATGCATCCATCAGAGTGTGATTGTTAGATAGAAAGCGCTTATGTAGAAAAAAGTGCTTGGGTGAATGGAAAATGTTGTATAAAGTACTTTATAGTGCTGGAGTAGAACAGCACTATATAAGAACCAGTCCATTTATCATTTATTCAGTCCATCTGTTTGGTATCAACAACAATCCCATGTTCAAAGTTGCTTAAATCACCTTCCTTTCCCATTCTGATGCTCAATTTGAACTTTCCCTTGCCTTCATGTCCACATGCCTGAATCTGTTGAGTTACTGTCATGTGACTGCCTGATTAGAGATTTGCATTAAAGAGAATTGTAATAGCCCTGTGATAAATGTGCAATCTGTGCCCCAACCCTCATTCTAAAATAGCTGGGATAGGTTCCAGCCCAACTGTGACCCTGAATTGGATAAGTGGAAGAAAATGGATGGATGGATGGAGAGCTTGAACAGGTATACCTAACAAACTGGCCGGTCGGTTTATGTCATGGAGTCGTGAATGTTTATATTTCAAATAAAGAGATCATAAGTTGAAATAAAGAGATTATTCTATGTAAAAGTGCAATTTTTCCTTCTCTTTGCTTTGTACGATGTTAATGAGTGGATGTCCTCATCCACCCGCTGCTCCAAACTTGAAAAGGGCAGACAGTCAGAAGAAAGTTGTCCTAAAGGGAAGGGAATGGGAGATAAGACTGCTGGTTTCAGACAATGGATGAAGTGAGGGGCTGTGTAAGAAATAAGAATTTTTTTTTGACCTGTGACTTATGCAAAGCTACTCTACTGGATCTAAAAACATGAAAATATGGAGCTGGAAATGAACACAATGGCCCACCTTTATGTATGGAGTAGAAATAATTCCGTTTATACTGATTTTCATGCTGTGATTTGTACAACAAACTATTTGTTTTTTTGCAAACCTTGCAAAGTTTTCCTTTTGTTTGTAGAACACAATAGAATGATATTTTAGCTGTTATGTGGGCCTCTATACAACCAGAGATGTAAGGCTGCCAGTTTCAGAAAAAAACACTTGATCATTGTTTTAAATCACAAATACTATTTTAAAGAATGAATGCTTTCTTTTCATTGCTACAGTTCTGCAAAAACAATACAATTCAGTAGTGTATTATAGTCCAAATTGCTGATGCTGTAATTTTACAAGCCAACAACACTGACAAAATAATGCTGGCTGCAGCAGTCTTAATGCAACAGCCTGTTTTGTGCCACCAAATGCTGCTACCTTCCTGTAACTGAGCCTTGCATAGATAAAAAAAACAAACAAACAAACAAACACTGGTTTCGATAATCAGTGTGCTTTTTACATTATGCACGCAGTGAGAAATATTATGCAAAAAAAAAAAAGAAAAGAAAAGAAAAAAGAACAAGAGCAGGAACCTGTTGCAAAAACATTGTTCACATTTTTGTGGCACCTCTGCCAGTGTCATTTGTGCACTGCATCAAATTAAAGCACCTGACCTTCAGTTTTATGTTTCGGATAGATCGCGAAGGCCCAGTAAAAAATATTCTTCGCAGCAAATATGTCATTCCTAACCTTTTTTTCTGTCTTTGACATTCATATTGAGATTTAGGAAAATATTTAAGCGTGTCCATCACTGATATTGGAAACAAGCTCCAGCTCTGATTCAACCGGTGGCGGGGGGCTGAGGGCCGAAAGAGATTTGTCATATTAGAAGACATGATGTTTTCTTGGCTTGTTGTGTGGATTCACATCACTGGACCGAGGTATCCATTTTGTCTTTTGTGTGAGGAACAAAATGACAGCGCTCAGAACTGCTGCTGCTGCCACGAAGCGCAAGCACAGATAGTTACTGTTTGCCTGAGGAGGATATTAAATGGGCTTCCTTATTTGGGAATCATTTATCCATCTGCAGTGCCGGCCCTCGGCTGTGTATTTTATCCTGTGGCTAACTGCATCTCAGTGAGCCTTTTGCTGTGATAAAACGGTTCATAACTGTGCAGATAATTCATTTCAAATGTCCCCCAAAATTGCCACCCTGGAATGTATGATCACTCTCAAGATGAATGACACTGCAAAGGCACCACTTTGCCAATTAAGCAGCCTCTAATTGTAGATTGAACCAGAGTGAGAAAAGGGGGGAAAAAAATCATTGTCTGTCTTTCTTTGTATCCCAGGTTAATTAAAGAACATTTGCTGAATTTTAATTAAAAGGTGAAATATAGTCGATTGGTCCAGTAACTTTCAAATGCCTTTATGAAAAACCCCTTTTACAGCCAGTGAGAGCGCAGGAGAGCTTTTATCTTGTACACAATACTTTATCAAAGAATCACATATAAAAACACTTCTTTCCAGAGAAAGCTTTTAACTGTTTGATTCTTTCACTGGTTGCTCCCTCTAAATTGGACACATTGAAGCCCTCGACTACAGGGAACATTCGAGCAACAGAAAATGCACACCACAGCACACAGACCCTTAAATTTAAGATTAGAATGCAACACACACAATTCAAAAATATATTCCTCTAATCTTGCAGTAGTTGCAATAGGTTGTTTTTCTTTTTTCTTTCAGTTGTACAATTAGAAAAAATACACAGGTAACTGGATTTACTGGAGGAAATGCTTTAACAAAGTCACAAATAATACTGTATTTTGCACCAATGACAGCTTTGGATCCGACGCTCTATCCTCACTAAGTGTCTGCAGTGTTCTCTGTGCCATGAAGCATCAGAGGAGATGTTGATCTCCCGTGTGTTCACATGAGTGTTCACATGCCCTAAAAAGTGTGGAACACTGTGCCCTGCCAGCGTTCTGAGGGTCATATACACTTGTATTGAAATTTCCAGGGTTCACCCCGCTGTTTTGTCATGTGTGTTCGCAAGTAGTCACCTCGGGGAGGGGTGTCTGGTCCTGCATTACCACTTGAGGAGGGGTGGGGGCAGGGCGAGCGTGGGCCACTGAGTTTTTCTGCAGCTCGACCCCGAATGCGGGAGGAGCGTTCTGCAACTGTCTCCTGTACTGCACAAAGCTGCAGGTCTTTAGGATGATGGCCAAGATGTTCTTTCCTATTAGGATCCCAGATACCCTGGCGTCCCTGTACAAAAGCATGTTCCCCCCACGGATGAACAGAGTGATGATGTTAATGGTCACAAGGCTGAGGATGGGGTACAGGAGCATCTTGTGGGGGACAATGTTGATGCCCTGCATGCTGATCTCACTCAAGGACACGCAGGGCAGCACGAGCAGGAGGATGTAGCAGTAGAAGAACATCAGGCCCTCGGCCCACAGAGGAAGCCCTTTCTTTTGTGGCTCCCACAGGTTGGCTTGTATGTCCAGTATGTCCAACAAGTCCACCACCACCCAGAAGAGACGGTTACGGATCTCCTCGCGCTTCTTGAAGGCTCGAACATACTCCATGTGGTCAATAGCCACCAGCACCACGAACAGCACTGGGATGCAAATAGACAGCAGCAAGGTCAGGGCTTTCCTCGCGAGAGCGTCCAAGCTCTTCCTGTCTGCTTTGTAGTTTTGATATACAAAGTAGACCTTGATCTCCAGCACGAAGATGTAAAGGAACCATAGAATCATGGCGTAGCCTCGCTTCGCTGTGCGCACCTCGGCGCCCACCCACACAGCCACGTAACGCAAGACAATTAAGAAGCAGATGTCTCCCACCATCACCATGATGCAGATGCCGATCTTGCGGGGGCCGTGATTCTGCTCCACCAGGTAGGCATCAATCAGCGCCATGCTGCTCATGATCAGAATGGTGGACAGGCACACGTGGGGTTTGTTGGTGGGAGGCGGGGGTACCATCCTTGCCTGTCTGAGAAGAAGAGGAGGAGGAGTGTCGTTGAAGTGGGAGTGCAGAGGGTCCTCAGTTGTCCAGTGAGAGGCAGATCAGATAGTGCTGCTAGACAGCGGTGTTCCCCTCCATTGCTTCTTTCTTGGCCACAATCCAGGATGCATTAATAGGATTCACACAGATCACTTCAATCAATCTCCGCCTGTGCCCAAGCCACCTGCCGGGTAGACAGCACCCCTCATTTAGTAAATTATGTTAATTGGTAAATGGTCTGTAAACATACAGCTTCACTTGTCTGTGAATTAATATCTCAGGATGTGCCTACCTTTTTACGCTCTAATAATTATTCAGGGAACACAACAGTTTAATCAGCGAGTTACAGTTTCTCTTATTAAAAGAGAAAAGCTGCTGCGATGTGCTCTCGTTACAGATTCACTCTCGACACCCTTGTTTTCATGCAAGCTTAAGCTGGAGAGATAAAAATCCAGCTGAATACTCACTTGTGTCCCTCTTTGTACTTTATCCTAATGACTGGCAGCGAGCGATCATCCATGAGACTGCACTGGGAGATCACAAAGCCCATCTGTAATCCACAGGAGAAGAGAGGAGAAAAGGCAAGGGATCCTCTCCTTCTCTGACAGCCATAAATCCACCAATCATGGATAGGTTTCTGTCGCTCTTTCCTTCTTTCTTTCTTCAGGTGAAAGAAAAATCCCCAAATCTTGCTGTCATAATCCACTTACCGATCAGACCGAATCAGGAATAGACATCTTAATGGTCACAAAGACAGCTCTCAGTTTCTGCCTCTAAGAAAAGAGGTTGTTTAGTTGTTGTGCTTTAGACGGAGGGTTTAAAATACCCCAACTCCAAAAAGAAAAAAACAGGGTGGTGGTGACAAAATTAATTAAAAAAACAAAACCTCAGCAGTAAGTCCTGCTTCAAAGACAATTTCCTCTCCAGAAGTTTTCTCCTTCATCATCCACCATCCCTGGCCAAAGAAGATGAAATGTTTTGTGTTGTTTTCCTGTGCAAGTATGTGCGTTTCACAAGAAGAGGGATTGTTGTGGCTCTTTTGAAAGCACCGTGAGCGTCCCTTTCCGCTCACACTCACTGTTTCCATGTGTGTGTGTGCATGTGCGCATGTGAGGGAGAGAGAGTGTGTCTGCGCGCAGGTTTCAGCTGTCTCCACGCTTCGTTGTCGCTGTAAAATGCTGCCCCCCTGGCGAAATCCTGGCTGCTGCACCGCTTTCTGTCTCGTGCTCAAGCAGTTTTGGGTTTTTTTGTTTCTTTCTTGCCAGGGACACCAGGATCAACAGCGCCGGTGGATTCCCCTGTGTCCACTCAGCGTGCTCTGCCAACACCACCAGCACTGTTATAGTCCAACGCCGCTGCTTGTCTCTGCCCGCCAGTCTCTGTGCGCTCCTCAGCCCTCTCCGAAGTCAGAGAGATGCTCCTCTGGTGCGTTAAGACACACTCCTGAGATTTTTTTCCCCCTTTCTCTACGTCCGTCTCTCTCACAGCTACGCTCCTTCTCCCTGTTCTGCCCAAGTAAAGGCACTTGCTGTGTGGAGGTGACGCTCAGCAGACCACAGCTGCAGAGAGGAGAGAGAAAAGAGGTAGAGAGAGAGAGAGAGAGAGAGACAGAACACTTTTCCAGGGGGTGGGGAAAAGCAGGGTGGGAAAGGGGTTGGGGAGGGAGCCAGCGTTCTGCAGCTTAGCTGAATGCACAACTTCTCTCTCTTTCTCTCATCCTGTTTTCCCTTTCCTTTCTTTTTCTTTACCTCTCTCACTTCCCTTTCTGCTTTTCACATTGTGTCTTGCGCTGATATCCTATTTTCTCGGGCTGTTTTCTGTTTTGGCTCCCAGAAAAAGCCTCCAGTCTCCGTCTTCTTTAAAAAGCCCATTATGGCGCTGTGCAGTTCTACCTCTCCCAAGTTCGAGGTGAATGGAGATGAAAAGTGATCCGGGGAGGAGAGGGGGGGAGATGCTCTCCAGTATGGGATGTAGAAAGCCAGCTTCCCAGGAGGATGTGTGTCTGCAGTCATCTGGGGAGACATGGGGAGGTTGGGGTGGGGGTAGGAAGGGGATTGAAGGGAGGAAGATGGGGGTATTGGG